>JAJAGP010000270.1:83509-246232 GCA_025084515.1 Ancistrus triradiatus | reverse complement strand
GTCTTTTCAGAAGTCTAATTGTTTTAGAGTTGTAGATTGAATAGTCGTTATTCAGTCATACTAATTCATTTCCTTTCCTAGTAACTTTCAATTCAGATTTGCAGGGAGCCCGGGGTTAAATACTCACACTGGGACACTTTAGAGAGACCAGCAGATCTAATTCATATCTTTAGAATGTGAACGTATCGGGATCTCTGGAGCAGTGAGGCAACAGCACTCACCAGATGTGCCACAGTGCTACATATGCAGTGATGTACAGTATTTTAAATATTTACTTACAAACGTTACTAGCTTGCCTTATATGTAGATGTGACTAATGCTACTGGTGGCCAGTTATCTGTAATCTGTGAGCATTTGATTAAGTTCTGGTCAGATGCAAATAAATTCACAGTGCATCTGTTCAGCGTAACTGTTGGTGAGCCAACCAGGAGTAATCACTCTCATTATAACTGTACTTTATAGTTTTTTTATTCTGTTTCTACAAAATATCTTTAATATCCCTTTTATACATGTCATTCAATATGTCCTTAAATGGTTGTTTGGTTTTCAGAAGTACATCTAGTACACAGTCTCATCCAGCTCCATAAAGGGAGGCCACCACACTTGCTGTAGCCGCTAGCGACAGCACTTTCAGTTACAGTTGCAGATGCAGTTGACCACTACGACAGTCACGCTGTATTTATAGACATTCAGAAAGGCAAAAACGCCTTCATTTCCTTCTCTCGTTCACATGTTAGATTGCACTGCAGAGCTGATGTGCTTTGCCATAGGAGTGAATGTGCTTCTACTGCTTCATTACACTCCCTCATTATCAAAACTTTAACCTGCCAGAACTTGGGTGGTGCAGTGTGCTGGGGAGAGAAGTTAATTAATTTGGTGTCCAGGTTCACTCTGATTAAAGACCTAAAAGCAAACACTCTCTCAGTTCTGATCAACTTTGCTTGTTATGTGAATCACATTCTAACAGGCAATTTGGCTTCTCATCCGAGGCTTAGTGGTGCTCCCTGCAAATTCAACATGGGACTTTCTAATTTTTTTGAAAGTCTTCAGAATATATTTAAAATCTGTTTAGTGTCTGTTTAGCAAAGTAAGGCAATTCAGCAGAAATGTTCCCTTAGATGTGTGTATTTGGTCACATTAGAGGTGATTGTTAAAGCAAATTTTTTAAAGTTATAATGATATACAGTGGTGTTTGAATGTTTGTGAGAAATGTTCAATATTTCTGCGTATATATGACCTAAAACCTTTTTTTGATGAAAGATTTCTTATACAAGTTCTAAAAGTACCTAAAGAGAACCTAAATTAAACAAACGAGACAAAAATATTATACTTGCTAACTTATTGATGAAGGGAAATGAACTGATAATAAATATTCATAAGTGGCCAAATTATGTGAACCTCTAGGATTAGAATTAGTTAATTTGAAGGTGAAATTAGAGTCAAGCGTTTTCAACCAGGGGGTGACAGTCAGGCATGATTGGAGACACTGTTTTATTTAAAGAATAGGGATCTCTTGGAGTCTGATCTTCACAACACGTTTGTAGAAGCGTATCATGGTGCAAACAAAAAGCTTTCTGGGGACCTCAGAAAAAGAGTTGTTGACGCTCATCAAGATAGATGAGGTTATAAGAATCTCTAAAGAGTTTGGGCTGCACCAATATAAATTCAAGCCATTGCTTCTCTGCTGACCATCAAAGATCACTTTAAGAGTAAGCTGTTTAATAGCCTGCGAGGTCACAAAGGAATCCTGAGGAACTTCTAAGGCCTCTCTGACATTGACTCATCTTAAATTAAGCATTGCCGTCTCGCACCTCCAAATTGAGCCTTCCTTTATATTTCCAGCATTTAGCAGATACCCCCATCATAAAAGCTACACACAATTGCGGCAGCTTGGCAAAGCTAGAATTTGAGCTCATAACCTTCTGAATATTACACTAAAGCCTTAACCATTTAGCTACCACTGTTCCACAATGGATCCCATTTACTATTAGTTTTTACCTAAGGTCTCATTTCTTGTGATGTACAACTGTTTGTCTGAGGTCACACAATGTGAACAGGGAGCCAAGCGTACATCACCCACAGCGATGGTAAATCTTACAGGTGATTTATACCTAGAATATTGTTAAGAATCTGGCAAGTGACACCAGATATGTACTTTCAACACCTGCTCTGTACTAAACTCAGATGCACAGATAGGGAAATATGAGTCAGAGCTTTTTTCTTTCTTTTTTTTTTTTTTAAGTAGAAGTATGAAGACCAACGCCTCTGATCCCCTGAGCCGACCCTGAATGAGTATACTCTTCATCATTTTCTATTAAGTTCCCACTTCTTGGCGGAGAGGTGGGATTTTTTTAACCCTGAGATTGCTTGCTTTAGCGAGTTCATAGGAACCAGCCAAAAGTGGTGTGAAGTGTGAGAGAATGAGAAGGAGGAAAGGAGTGTCTTACCTATTACAGATTTACACAGTGTTCTTTGATTACCCAACAGATAGATGGCCAGGTCCCATCTGCTCATTAACACCTGCTAGTTGTATTCTACAAATTTATATTTATGTGGAATATGAAAAACGAAAGAAAGTAAATGGTGGTCTTTCGGAAAGATGGAAGAACACATTTGTTGTTAACTAGATAAGCAGACTGGAGTCGATTCCAATTGATGCAGAATAAAGGCTGCAAATGATGCGCCTTGGGATTGTGAGCTGATATGCAGCTCTGATGAAAACTCAAGGCTTGGACAAAGAGGGTGATAATAGGCAATATACCAGTGTGGGTCTGGGAACATTAGGTCCACTGGACTAGGAAATGAAACAGAGCCAACTCTGATGTGCCACTCCCTGCTTGCTTCCTGTCTGTGCCCTGTTCAATGGCTTGCATGAATATTTATCTCAAAATATAGTAATGATTGTGATCGTTTGGATCTATGTGTTTCAAGTGGAATATTTCTTCAGTCAAATCGGCTCTCGTTGGTTGCTCTGATTTCAGTAAAGGTAATAACTAACTTAATAAGGTAGAGACTGAGTCGTCTGGAGGAAAACATGCTTTCTCATTTTCATAGTGCTGAAAAATAGGATGATTAGGCCCTCTTGGCTGCAATGGAGGAATGCTGAAGTGTAGCAATTGAGACCGTATTGTGGATGCAAAGCCTGCTTGAATCAGTGCAGTGTAAATTAGAAGGACTTGTTTGTAAATTCAGCAAACTGTGACTTAATTCAGAGAGCGTAGCACAGCCCTGTCTCCATACCCCAGACTAAGGCACTTCATTGTGCTGTCTGGTGTAACACACTCCCACAGAGAAGCTGGTGCTACTGCTCGGGTGCTGTACTTCATTTTACCTGAGCTTTAATGCCAAAATTAATGGATGACCGACAACTGGCCATTACAGTTTTATTTCTGTAGGAAGCAGACATTATGTGAGCAGTTTCCACATTTTATCCTTTCTGACAGGGTTATCCTATCTGCCTGGGTGCTCTGTCATTTTTAGAAGGTCTGTTGACTCATAATGTTATTCCAGCAAATGTGACATTTCAAAAGATATCAGCTTTCAAAAGCAATATTATGGTGAAAACATTGTATACAGCAATCAATAAGACTGTATGTGTCTTGCCATGTGTTTTTTCAGGGCAAAGAAGTATGTTTATGTACATCGATCAGCCAAAACATTGAAATAACTCACAGATTGAATGTTGATTGTCTTGGTAGAGCAGCATATATTAAGCTTTGGGATAGGGCTGCAACTAACATGCGTGCAATGCAACTAACGATTTATTTTAATAATCGATTAATCGTCGAAGTATTTTTTCAATAAAAAAAAAAAAAACTTCCATGGTCTTTATTCAGAAAATATAAAACATTACTAACAGAGCAAATAAGTGCTACAATAAATGAATAATAATAAAATTAAATTCATTAATAAAATTAAAATAACAAATTAAATAATAAAAGAAAAATAAGTGCATCTCTGATGCAAACCATACATACCAACCTCATTCACTCTCCCTTTCTTTTAGAACTTTGGCAGGCATTGCGATCCAAAATGTTATCATGTCAAAACATGCTACCTGGCTTCTAAAAGCTGGCTCTCTTTTTAGAACTATGGCCCTGTCCACACGAAACACGGGTATTTTTAGAAAATGAGCTTTTTCTATTCTATTGCTTTGACCGTTCGTCCACACAAAAAACGGCTTTTTTTAGGGTCACTGAAAACGGAATTATTTTTTTTTGCAAAAACTCCTTCAAGGGAGGCTTTTCAGAAAACTCCGTTTTCAGGCGTTGCCGTGTTGGGACGGGGGGAGAAAACGAGTTTTCTTTGCTTGTAACATCACTGTGCGCTTATTCCTTGTTTACGAGGCGATGGCGATTTTGGGCATAGCGGACGTAGCCAAAATAGTGCCAGCTGTAACACTGCTGACCGAACTTTTACAGACTTACAATACATTACACTTATTCTTTCATTACACTGAAGAACAGAGGCATCAGAATGCGTACGGAGGTCATACTATATCCATTCACACCCACGAAGCAGTTCCTGCCCCCAGCGTCGCCGGTTGGGACCTCTCGTTGGGGGGGGCAGCTTCAAAACGAAAGTGGTGTTGAAAAAGAATGGCGAGAAATGTTCGTATGCAGAGGACGTTGCTGTTGTCGTTGAGTGAGCTCTTCGCCGGCGGCAGATAGGAATGCGGGGTTTGGCACGGCTTCCGTGGACAGCGCTGCTGTGCGTTTTTGTGTTTCATGTGACGAAGTTTTTGTTTATTTTTTTCAGTAAAGGTTGCTTTGGGACGGGATGTTTTTATAAACAAATTGAAAACCCCTGTTTTAGAAAATACCCGTGTACGTGTGGACATAGCCTTAACGCTAACTTATTTTGAAGATACCACGTCTGCGCCGGCTCCGCCTCGCTCCGTTCAATCGCTCGTGTTTTTTTTCCAGCGCTGACCGCAAGTGCTGCAAGTAATGTAAGCGGATATGATAAGGCGGGGGACACATAAATCATGCGACACAACGAATCGATATTGAAATTCGTTGTCGACACTTTTAATAATCGATTATAATCGATTTTATGGATTCGTTGTTGCAGCCCTACTTTGGGATATATTTGATGGCATAGTAGATGTACACTTGGTTCTCATAGTCAACATGGTGAGTGTGAGAGAAGTAAGGAGCATAAGCCTTTATAAAGGGATAAATAATTATTTCTGTATGACTGGGTCACAAGGCTTGTGGAGTGCTCCCAGTCATGAACCGGAAACAGGATGTTGGATGTTACCCAAGGCTTATTGAAGTGTGAGAGCAACAAATCCTATCCTGTCTGGTCCAGATGGACATAAGAGCTACTGTGGCTTAAGCCACAATACAAAGTGCAGCACCACCTGTTAAGTACAGTGCTGCCCAGTCACAGTCCAGTCAAAGCACTTAAAATGATTGCAAGTGTCAGAACTGGCCTTTATCATCTGGACCATTGGTGGTCCTATAAGGTTATTGTCCTAATAAGGATATTAACCTACTTAACCCATGTGTTCCTCAGATATATTAGATGTTGTAGCACAGCGGTTGTAATGACACACGTAACGGGGTGAGAGAAGCAATACCCTGCATGCAGCTTTACAATAGGATAAGATTTTACCCATCTTAAGTACTAAAAACTTGAAAATCAATATGTGCTGGTCAGTGTTCCTAATAAATCAATGTATGGAAAACTCTGTAGTATCATGGCTATTTAGTTAATACCAGTACACTACAGTATCCCATATAGCATTGCTAAGTACGCTATATAATGCGTGTTCGGACATCGTCTAGGTCACATAACGTGTCATAATGTTGCATAACAAATTTCACAGAACGTATCTTGGACATAGTGATCCATACTGTAGTCCGTATTCATTCTGCTACATCTGCATTGAATTGACTTTCAAATCCCAAAATGTTCTTTTTCACACACTGTATTGATGAGAATTGCTTTGGTTGTAAAGTGGGTGACTAAAAACGGGTTCGAATTCATATAGGGTTCACTATTTTAGTCTGTGAGACAAGGTTTAAAATTTGTTGGCCAGTGTTTTTCTACAGAAATCATTTCTGACTGGTTAACTGCTGTGTGGAGGGTTTTTCTTGGTCAACTTTCAACTTTTTTATGCAACGTTGACTTTTGTATGGAATCGGCACTAGCGCTGATGACTGAAATAATGGAGTGTGGTTTTGTTAAATATGAGGAACTGAAGTGCTTGGATGGTGCATTACCCCACTAATTGACTGAGCGAGTGTGTCTGAAGTGTCTGAGCGAGGGGAGGCTGGACGGAGGAACATTCTCCGGTGCTCCAACAGTCACCCCTTTTGTTTAGAATTTGGAGTTTGCATGTTCTTCCTGTGTATTCTAGGGTTTTTCTCTGGGGTGGTACTTTGGTTTCTGCGACATTTAAAGAGAATGTTGTAGGTCAGGGGGAAGGGTAAGAAAGGGGAAACGAGTGATGAGTACTCCACATGTTGTTGATGGACTGCAGAGGTGACAGGGGTGTTTATATATGCCATTGTGTCGTGTGCGATTGGCCCAGTATCCTGTCCAGGGTTGGTTCATGCCGTTCAGCCTATGTTAATGCAGACTAGGAAGGCGGAGTGATTGGGGGTAAAGGAAAATGAAAATGAATTGGAGAAATTAGACGGATTTGGGATAGCATGTTAACCAATCCACAGTGGGTCAAAAAAGGCTTAGCGGACGGGTTATAAACCTGGAATATTCAAAACTAACTGTGGCAGTGAAAGGGAAACTTCCTGAGATAGCATGAGCCAAAGAAAACTTGAGCAATCTTTCTCCTAGGATAATACTTGTATTAGAGTTGATTTTATGCTTGGGATGAGCTCTTATTAAATGTGTGAATAAGTACAGTACTGATTATAATACAAGTAGAGTATATTGGATGTTTAATACAAGCGTATCGTGAATTACAGTCTCAGTGTAAGCAATTAGACAAGGTTTATGCTGCAACAGCTTTTAGATTTGGGCACCAGCTCTTGGGAGGTGTCTTGGGTATCCAAATGAGATTATTGACTGCAATTGGAAAGTAAGACCATGTTATTAAATCCTTCTGTTTCTCTGTGTCCTCAGCTCTGAAGGACCCATGCAGCAAGGTGTCTTGTAGCTATGGTAGCACATGCATCCAGTCGTCTGATGGCCTTTCCGCTAAGTGCATGTGTCCGCTGAGCTGCGAGCGCGTGCCTAAGAAAGTGGTGTGTGGGAGTGACGGACTGGATTACCCCAGTGAATGTGAGCTCAATATGAAAGCCTGCTCCACCCAGAAGAATATCCGCCTCCAGCACATTGGCTCCTGCGGTGAGTCCACTCATTATCTCTCATAATTTTACTGCCTGGTTGCTTCAGCAAATGTGGGCCAGCTGTACTGGGCACTGTTGGCACAGTTAAAAAGAAAAAAGTTGGCACAACTAAAAATGGTTTTGATCACATCTTAAGTTCTGTGAATAAGCTTAATGAACATAAATTCAGCAAATAAATGTAAAAGTTTCAGATATATTAGATCTAATTAACTAAACAAGCCATTTTAGCACCATGTTTTAATTAAAGCTGTTTCTATTTTTTGTCACGCAACCCAAAAACTGGAATTAGACAACCTTGTCATATTTTGAGAAATACCTGGTTCTGAGCCATTCTACATTCTGCTTGAGAAGTACATTTGTAAAGAGGTGCCATTTTCTTTACATAAGTGATGGATTATAAGTGCGTCAAGCATTGTGTGGAAGCCAAGGGCCAAGCATGCGGACTGCTGTTGCTGGCTACATCAGCGCCCAGCATCAGAGGTAGAGCCATAAGTGGATAAAATATATATTTCATGGAAACGTTCCAGCTGCATTAGTCAAAAAATTCCGTAGAATTGGTTCAAAATGTGTAGTTGTGTAAATATTTTACAGGTGTAGTAGACTAACACGAACTTGGACTGGGAGATGTATTATGTATCAATAAGTCTGTTTGGTAACATAATATAGCATGTAATGCCTAATACTGTGGGAAGTCTAGTGGTTAATGTAAAGGACTATGGATCAGAAGGTCCAGGGCTCAAATCCCACCTCTGCCATGCTCCCATTGTTGGGTCCCTGAGCAATGCCCTCAACCCACAATTGCTCGGATTGTAAGACTACACCAGTTGCAAGTCACCCTGGATAAGGATGTAGGAAAAATTACATACATGTACATGTAATACAGGTTAATATACTACCATATAGTGTGGTATATTTTAGGGCCGATAGCTTGACCACAGTGTTTTCCAATCTGGATTACAATGCCGTACTGACAACAGAACTTATCCTGAAAGAGTTGGTAACTACCAGCTGTCCGTGGGAAAAAAATGCAGAAGGGGGAAATGTAGTATGTAAAAAAGTAAGATATGTGTGAGGTTTTTTTGGGCGTAGGACTATGGTAGCCTAGCGGGTAAGGTACAGGACTCTGGACCAGAAGGTCCAGGGTTCAAATCCCATCTCTGCCAAAGCTGCCACTGTTGGGTCCTTGAGCAAGGCCCTTAACCCACAATTGCTTGGATTGTAAGACTGTACCAATTGTAAGTCGCTCTGGATAAGGGTGTCTGCTAAATGCTGTAAATGTAAATGTAACTGTTTTAGCATTAGCTAATGCTAACAGCCTAGGTAGATTTCTAGAAATTTATTGGTGTTACTTCTCCAAAATTTGCTAGCATGGTGACACTATTAGTTTGTTTGTTGAATGTAAGACAATATCACAGAGTAAGATGTCTTCAGACTGTTTCTTGCTGCTGACTATATTCAAAGAAATGTGTATGATTTGCAGTGTATCACTGACAGAGTCGGACAGGGAGGTAGCAGTGGCTAGTTATCATTTAAAGAAGCAGGCAGTCAAAACTGACTGTTCTGAAACTTTTTAGACAGGGTGACAAGGGTGCTGTGATGCTGGATCCTTTTGGTATTTTGTCTCAACTCTTTCACAGACATTCATTAAGTCCCCAGCGAACTGTGTTAACCTGTGGAAAGGGCTGAAATATGTCACCATTAAAACTAGAGTGCTTTTAAACATACACTGAGGATTTCAGATAAATGACTCGGCTTTCTGACAGCTCCGCCTACCTCACCTGGTTGGCTGTCACAATTTTTATCGTCTGATTAGACTCTGGTTGTTTTATATTAAGCTTAGGTTTTTGAATCATGATTTTCGAATGTGTTCTGTTCACAAAAGAGCTCTCAGCTACCCTAGACTCTTTAATGACATCTTACAGACATCCTTTCTTGTTCCCAGACAAGTGCACTCTCATTTCCTTCTACCTTCAGGCACTGGATGTATTGTGCATAATGTGCCTTACCTTGCCGGCTTCCAGGGTTTAGCTTGTCTTCGTTTAACATAATTCATTCAGGCAGACTGCTGTGATAGCAGGTCAAAGCAATGCCAATTTCTGGGGGTCAAGGCCTGATCTCTGTGCACTGTTCTCCCAGAATCTTATTGTACAACCCATCGTCTGCAGAGCAATACAAGGCATCTTTAGAGATACAGATCTCATTTAAAAGGTTGAGAAAAGTAATCGACTCAAGTGCATCCTCACCCCTTTTGTCATTTTCGATGATGTTGTCATCTGGTAAGCTTGACATCATATTTATCAATCAGTATGGAAATTGAGTTGGGTTGGAAAAATTATGTATTCACAGTGATGCCAGAAAGTCATGCTCGTTAGTTTAGATTCCTGGATTATTGGCAGCGTTGATCATCAAAGCTGAAATGGACTGTGAAATGACACATTACACATCTGGTATTTAATTCACTAGCATTATAGTACAAAAGTCTCAGGCCACCGTTAAATTAGATATAACATTGTTTTAGCAATGGTATAATGAGCATATATAATCATTTCTCAGTTTATTTATTAGAATACAACCAGAAAATATGGGAAATTTGTATGCTGTATTAAAAAACTGAAAAAATATCAGAAAAAACGGATTCTCTTACACTTGAGCATTAGCAGCATCTGGAAGCTTCATCGGGATGTCAAGTCAGAAGAAGCTTGATCAGGAATGGTCTTTTTGGAAAGGTGGCAGTCAAGGTAAAAACTTTTTCGGAAGGAGAACATGGTGAAAGGGCTACGATATGCTAAAGCTCACAAAGATTAGAATAAAAGTCAGTGGAAAAGAGTATTATGGAGTGACGAATCCAAGTTTGAAATGTTTTATTCCATTTGTTGACAGTATGTTATATATGGTCATCATGTCATTGTTAAAACAACAAATCTAATGGTGGCCTAAGACTTTTGCACAGTATGTCTCTATATGTGAACAAGTTTTTAAGATCACAATTTGTGGCTTCCTAGATTTGTTAGGCCTAGATTTCTACATTATTCTTAAAATTGGTCTGATCTTCAGCCAAATCATAATAATAGACAAACGCATCGCCTTTCCATGCCTTTATTTAACACCTCGATTGATGACTGGAAAAGATTTGTAAAACTGTGGGCTTATTTTACAAAACTTATGTTTTGTGTTTAATAAAATGAGATTAGAATTAGAACTCATGTCTGTGTTTACACTTCAAGTTTTCAGTTTTAAAAGGCTAAAAATGCAGGAGGTAGAATCGAGTGGTCATTAATAAACAAATAAATCATCATAATGTCTACTAATGAAATTATTGTACTGCTTTTCCTTTAAGTCGGCGTGTGCCATGCTAAAAGAAGGGAGAAAAAATCCAGAGTGATAGCAACACACCTGCAGAAATCTCTAGAACTTGCTAAAAGTGACAAACAACCATGCAGTCAATAGGCACACACTGATATGAATGGACACCATTGTACGTGTTTGGCAGCATTGTATCTGGTTTGCATTTTGAAACCAAATTATAGTTACAGACTCTGTCAGGTTTCTGGGAGCTTCTATTGTGGAGGTACCTGACATTAAGTTCTCTGTAGGTGAGAAGTAAACAAGGAGCAGTCATCTTAAATGATGGCCCCCTGGGAGGTTAGGCCTGGTAAAAGACCTAGCCCCTGAAGGACAAGTAATTTCTCATCAGCACCAGAGACAATGCTCTCCCCATTATGCCCTTTGGGACAGATGATGGCCTGCAACCCAAGAGCATCCAGCAGTCATAAATCTAACCACACATGCACATACAACGAACAGTTGGAAATAAACAATACAAGTTCAAGTTGTCTGCTGTAAAAGAACATGATTTTTCATTCAAAAGAAATGGGACTATACCATACTTGATACCACAACATTTATACAAACAGATGAAGTACGCATAAGTCAAAGTCAGATATATTTCTGTAGCACTTTTTACAACAGAACATTGTCTAAAAGCAGCTTTATAAATATCTCAGCCCAAAGCCCTAACTGAGCAAGCCACGGGAAAGAGTGGCAAGGAAAAACTGCCTATAGTTTATAAGAAAGAAACCTTGGGAGGACCAAGACTCAAAAAGGGACCCAACCTGCTTGGGCATCTACTTGATATAAGTGTAGAAGTTACCTCAGTGTTTCCGCTACATATATTTTGTATATATAAAATTATCGCAGTCACTTCTACGGAACTTCGGAACTGCAGAGGTCTTTTAGGTTGAAACGATGGATGGAGAGCGAAATGAAAGTGGAGAGCGATTACACCCAAGGGAGAGGGAGAAGATAGGGAGAGGAGAAAACAGAGAAAGATAGATTAACTATTGTTAAGTTAGATAGTTTTTATAGTTGAAAAGAACATTCACAATGTAACGTCACATTTTGGCAGCACTACATTAAATTAAAGTGATATCTGAGACTACAGAAAACCACAGTAGATCACATGCGACTTAAAAATGACATAGAAAAAGGCAGACAGTCTTTTCTGTAAACAAACAAATGCTTAAGGCCAAGTTAACTCGGCTATGACTACCAAGCATGGTAGAGAACCATAGAGCTCTTTAAAAAAAACACGTACAAATAAGTGCTCAAAACCAGACTACAATCTTTGTGGGTAAAGATGGCTTGTTTACAAATGGATATAAGTAAGGTTTTATTTACTTACCGGTATTTTATTTTTTTAGATGGTGGCTGCCGTTTCTGTTGAAAAAAGTATATTCCTAGCGGAAACACTGTACCTAATTAATAAGTTTATAGTAATAGTTTAAATAAAAATAAGCTAAATCTAACAATTACAAATGAGAGCGTGTGCACATTGTCTTAGAGACCGTGTATGTATTCTTGCATGTGTGGCATTGTTCATTATTCTAACGGCCCTACACGTACTCCAAATGAATAGATCTCTCGCCTCCAACCTGTAGGCATCCTCATTATTGCAATTTATCACTCAAATCATTATGGTGTCATATGCATTGTGGTTTTGTTATGATGCTGGGTGCCACAGTCATATGTAAACTAGCTGGGACTCAGGCAGCAACCCTGCAGTGCTCCTGCATGAGGATTGTGGTAAAGTAATAGCTGAATGTCTTTTTTTTTTCATACCTGTATGTTACAGGCCTTGCTCTTAATGTGATCTTTGTTGGTCGACCAATCATTTTTCTCAATAAATAAATTACAAAGTATAATAATAATAGTAATAATAATAATAATACTATTTTTAGGTATTGTGTGAAAATCTTAAGTTTTAGGTCAGATAAATGCAGAAATATAGAGAATTGTAGCGAGTTCACAAACTTTCAAGTTCCTCTGTATTTAATGAATACAGCATAGTGCATGGCAGTTTTAAAAACCCTACTCACTTCATCCTCTGGTACCTGAATGGTTGAAATCACAGTCTGCAGGATTCAGTAGCCTGTCTGAAGGACGTGAGTCATACGCTAAGCCTTTACAGAAGCAAGGCAGTGGCATTGGTGCCAGGCGTGGATTTATAATCCGTTATCTTTTGTTGTCCTTTCCACATGTGCTTGCAGTAACAACCATCATAATCTTGTTTGGTTTATCACAGTACTGCTTTTGGGCAGCCTGATGGCTTTTCTTAAATCAGGCTTGACCTCATTGTTGTAAAGTAGTTTATACTAGTCGTAAACAGACTTTTTAATACAGAGATTCTGGTTAGCATAGAAGCATGCGGCAAAAGTCTGAATAAAGATGTTCACACGGAACTAAACATTGATAGCTGACACACAATGTGGCCCTGTTGTGGAAATCGTCTTTTTGTAAAGGCTTACATAAATTGCTGGCCCACATTATGTGCAGTTGATAAATGTTTGCTATATCATTGACCATTGATGTACCGGAGATGTCTACTGATGTCCTTCACTGGACCTGACTTGAAAGACGCGTTCCAGGCTTGTCGAGAACCGAAAAAGACGAATTAGAAAACCAACGAGCTAATTTTTCCCATAAGGAATAATGTAAATTGAAAGAATCTGTTCCAGACCCCCATAAAATCCACACTGTATACACAATGGGCATATGTTCCAACAAATCCATCATTAAATGGAACATGAACTGATGAGTTTAACGAGTCTTTGGTAGAGCGGTCTATACTGTATCAGCCTATTATAAGTAAGATCATTTTTAAAACAGGTACATATATCTACAGGCGGCCGAAATCATGAATGCAAAGCTTATTTTATAATAAAGTCATTTAGTGAGCAATGGATTGAAAGTGAAAAGTACTGTAAAAGCAAAACACTTACTCTACTGGTGAACTCATGATGCAAGCATAGCTGCTAAGCTAACTGCAGTATGTGTTCTGGAGCATTCAGTTGCTGTTTTGCTTTCAGTTGGCTCTTATAAACGAACCTTTTTAAGACCCATGGACACTTATTTGCACTAAAAAAAAGTACTGTAGATAAACACAGCGGAGATATTCTCTGGGCAAGAGCTTAGAGAATCTGAATCTGAATTACTGTGTACTGAATCGTGAATTGAGTTTCAGCTGATACGAGTCGCGACTCGTACAAGTTTAAGCAAGTGTGCAGAGTACCGAGCATCTGATGAGAACAGAGACAAATTTTACTAGTCAAAATGCATTTCAAACTAGGCTTTAATGTTAGACTGCAGCAAACAACACGATCACGGACATGAAATGTGAAAGCTGGTTGAAAAAAAAACAAAAAAACATGCGCAATAGTCATTGTATTATTATAAAATTTAGTTTTTTCCCACTTTTAGACACACGCATTCAGGACACATCTGATATCATTCACTTGCTTTGAGTTGTACATAGGGATTAAAATAATGATATTCAGACATGGATTCCGGTCACATTCAGACATTAGAAAATCCAGCACAGGAAACTGATAACCAACAAAATTAAAAGTACAAATTTACTCAAGTAAAAATTGTTCCCAATTAAAATGACTATAACAAGTGCCTTTTTTCTAAAGAGTTCATGTAAATGTTGTAAATGTAGCAAGTTACTATCCACCTCTGATTTTAAGTTAGGCCAAACTATTCATTTTCCAGTCCTATAAAAGTCTAGCAAAGACTCGTTTTTTGTCTTTTAATCATCTGTTGCTTACTGGGTAAGGCTATTGCTCATCGATTACTCGTCTCAGACTCGACTAAGCATGTCTTTTTGCAATGGAGCTGGTCTAATAGAGCAGCTGGAGCAGAAAGCCTGAGCTGGGATGTTGGATAGCTGGATATCTGACCGGGTCGTAGACTGTTAATGAGAGCTAATGGTTGTTGGAGCTGTTACGGCTGGCTCACATAACTTGATGTGGCTGCAGTTAGTGGCCGTGTTATGTGAAGCCTGGCTGTCAGTATAAATGTTTTCCTCCTGTGCAGCCCTGGTTGCATATTTAGGGAGGTGAGGTGGTAAAACACGAGGGGCATATGTTTCGTAAGTAAGTAAATTATAAATGCCATAGTTAAATCAAATATTATTTTAATCTACCACCCATAATCTTGGAGATGCTATAGCAAAATAATAAATGTATGTTTTGAGACAGTCTGGTTACTGGTTTCTATGTTTTAATAAGGCAGAATGATCTCAATCTAAATAGATCTAACTTGAAAGATATAAATGTATATGTGAGCCCTTCAAAATGTTCTGCAGATATATTACCTAAATCGCCATTTAGGCAGTCTAGTACTAAACGCAGTTACATGGCCTCAAAAATGAGACAAAAATATATATTTTGTCATTTATTTATTGACGAAAATGATCCAATATTACACATCTGTGAGTGACAAGAGAAGGTCCTTCCACAACATTTCTGTTTGATTAAGGTTTGGACTTGGACTTGATTATTCCAAAATATTAACTGTGTTCTTTTTTAGCAATACCTTGGTAGAATGATTTGTATGAATGACTAGGGTCATTATGTTCCTGCTTGACCCACGTTCCCTTGAGACTCAGACAGATTCAGAGAGATGTCCTGACATTTTCCATTACAATTTGCTGGTGTAATTCAGAATTCATTGTTCCATCAGTGATGCAAGTCGTCCTGTCCCAGATACAGTAAAACAAGCCCAATTCAGTATGCTCCCACCACTATGTTTCACAGAAGGAATAAGGTTCTTTCTTTTCTCCAGACATAATGGTTCTCATTTAAACAAAAAAGTTATATTTTGGTCTCATACATCCACAAAACATTTTTAGATAGCCTTCTGACTTGCCTATGTGATCATTAGCAAACTTATGGTCAACAGCGTTTGTTTGGGAGAGAAGAGGCTTTCTTCATCTTGATGGCAGACTTATGAACATTAACATTAGCCAATGTGAGAGGGGCCTTAATTTGCCTAGAAGTTACCCAGGGTTCATATGTGACCTCACAGACTATTTAACCCCTTGCTCTTGGAGTGATCTTTTTTGGGTGATCACTCCTTGGGAGAGTAACAATGACCTTGAAAGCTTGAATAACCGCACAGGTTGTGACAGAACGTCATTATTCATGCTGGGGAAAAAAGCGCTCCTAATGGAGGAGGATATGGTAACTTCAGTTATCTTTACCTTTTATCAGACAATGGACCATCAAAAGCGTTTTAGTGATTGCTTTATTAAATGAAAAATGAATAAATGAATAAAAGAACAAAAGGGAATGGCAAAAATAAAAAAGCATTATGAATGGCTTGCTAGGGGCCTGCTATGGGAGCCATTTAATTGTGCTAATTTACACAATGACTGACCTGACACCACCTCTGCTGTCCTCTAACTTCCTCTCTCTTTTTGTAGCTGGCCATGCTCTGGGCTCTTTTATGTGAAAGCTTGTCATTCTTTGTCTTTAATCCAAAGCTTTTGAATCTGCCTACTTCTTTGTCTGTATTTCTTTTTTCTTTGCCAATTCATTCCTCTTTTTCTGTACTGATTGTTTCTTTATTTCCAAATCCCTTTGTTCTTATTTAGTTTTGTTTAATCTTTATTCCACCCATTCCCGTTCTCTTTCTGCCTGTCTCATTCTCTGTCTTCTGATGTGAATCACTTGCATACAGCTTGGCATTGTTCTGCTCTGTGAAAGTGTCTGAGAATCCATTGTCTGTTTGTCGAAAAGAGGGGAGGCAGGCAAGACTGTCACGCTTATTTCAATAAGCAACATGGCATTTCATTTACTATTATATGTGATGCTGCCACGGCCCGGTTCAGCCCCGCGGTCACCCAACTCCATCAGCTCCCTTTCACCCGTCACTCCCCTCACATCACTTATCAGCCATGCAATCTCTGCAACAAATGAAACTTCACAGATAACACCCTTTGACCATTATGACATTCATGATAGGGCTTTCATATTACCTGTGGGCAGCAGATTCATCCCAATGTCATTAGAAGAACCACAAAAAGGATCTGAGTAATGTACACATTAGGCAGTCGAAAGTGGCTGGACTGTGGAAGCATCTTCACTAGGACAGCATATGTTCCAGAGTTATGTGTTGTTTACGGTGTTGTATAGATTGTTTTGTTCATATTCGGTATTTGCCTCTTAAAGATCAGTTGGAGAATTATTGTGTGTACATCTGTAGTACACTGTGATCTGTAGTTTCTTATCCACTTCTATATTAGGTCTATCTACAACAGTGACAACACAGCCATGGTGCCTTACTTGATTAACTAAGTCAGCAGGCTAATAAAGCAAGCTAATATAGCTCTGTTCTTAGAGATTTTCAGTGGTTCTTTGTATAATAAACAGCTTGCTAAACTACTGGATTTTGTGTCTTTTGCTGAGGAGAGGCTTTCTTTCTGGTCACTCTGAAATAAAGCCCAGATTGGTGGAGTGCTGCAGTGATGGCTGACCTCCTGTAAGTTTCTCCCATCTACACACAGGATCTTTGGGGACTCAGCCAGGGGTGACCATTGGGTCACCTCTCTTACCAGGGTCCTTCTCTCCTGGTGGGGCAGCCAGCTCTAGGAAGAGTTTTGGTTGTTCGAAACTTCTTCAATTTAAGCATTTAAGGCCACAGTGCTCTTGGAACTTTTAGTGCAGCAGACTTTTTTGTACACAATCTTGTCTCTGAGTTCTTTCCTCCTCATGGCTTATTTTTTTGCTCTGATATGCATTGTTAGCTGTGAGACTTTATATAGACAGGTTTGTGTCTTTAACAATAATGTCCAGTCAACTGAATTTATCAGATGACTCCAATTTCGATGTGGAAATGTCTCAGAAATGATCAAGAGAAATGGGAGTCCCCCAGAGCTAAATACATATCATGGCAATTAATTTTACTCCCTGTGAAATTAGAGCATATCAATTGCCTTTAAAATTGCACTTAAATTGAAATTATTTAAAATGCTTGCCATTCAAATGCCTTTGAATATCAGTTAACTTATCAATGTGTACTTCAGAATACAAAATAATGGCTAATGTTATTGTTCATGAGACCACCATCAGGAGAACACTGAACAACAATGGTGTGTATGGGAGGGTTGCAAGGAGAAAGCCACTGCTTTTCTAAAAGAACCCTTATGTCTGTCACCTGGCACATGGAAAATCCAGAAGGCTATAGGAAATACGTTATAATGCTAAATAATGCAAATACTAAATATGAAGAGAATGTGGGTTATGGAGCAAGACTGTGGCCGTAAGTTGTTCTATCAAAAAATGGTTAAAGAAAACTAAGCTTACTGTTCTGGAATGGCCAAGTCAAAGTCCAAATCCAAAACAGATGTTGAGGAAGATGTTCATGTGAGAGAACCCACCAACATCCCAGAATTGAAGCTGTTCTGGAATGAAATTCCTCTGAGCCAACGTGCAGGACTGATCAACTGTTACGAAAAACATTTAGTTACAATTATTGTTGCACAAGGGGCCAATCCAGATACAGACAACAAAGATTCACATACTTTTGCCACTTCAGGATACTGTATAGATCATTTTCCTCAATGAATAAATTAGCAGTTATAATATTTTTGTTTCATTTGTTCAGCTAGACTCTTTATATCTACTTTTACTACTGTAGGACCACTGTGTTTAAAAACATGAGTTAAATTCAGCCACAGACAGAAGTGTGATTTAGATATTACTTACATGGAAAGTCAAGTCAGCTGTAATTCTGTAGCGCTTTTTACAATGCATCATTTTCTCAAAGTAGCTTTACACTTCTATATTATACACAGTTTATATTATATATATTATATATACACTTTTAGATTATCTTCAAAATTATAAGGCCAATCCTAAGTTGGAAGAAACCTTGGGAGAACCAAGACTCAAAAAGGGACCCAACCTCCATGGGTGGCTTAGATGTTATACGTAAGAATTAAACCAAGTTATCTAATTAACACGTCGTAGTAATACTTTAAAGAAACAGAAACTAAATAAATATTAACAGGGAGAACATATTTTAAAATATAATACTAACATTTTAGTCAGTGTGAACATGGCATGGATTTGTAAGATGTGTGTTTAAGGTGTGAAAGCCAGCTGGATTTGAAACTAAATCATGATTTATTTTTCTCACATTTTCAGATCCGTGCCGTGAGTTCCAAAATACTGGCAGCGTGATATGCGTGTTGAACCCACAGACCAGGAAAATGGAAACACTGGCCCCAGCCTCCTCGTGTCCGATGGGCCCCGAGCCACTGTGTGCCAGCGATGGGAGGAGCTACAGCAGCGAGTGCCAGATGCACCGCACAGGCCTGCAGAAGGACCGCCAGCTAAAGAAGGTCCATTCGGGCCACTGTAGGAAGCAAGGTAAGTCTTTCCGTTTCTGCTTTTGATCTACCGGCCTGCGGCAGCGATTGATTTGTTATATCTTGGCTGCGGTGAGGGGGTGTCTTTGGACAAATTAAGTTGTTTTAGCAGCATTGTCGTGCCTGCACGATACCAATCTCCACAAATCCAATTTGCCTGTCGGGTGCTGGCAGGTGTATCGTGGCTTGACTAGATCTTTGGCTGTGATGAAAAGATCTCGTCGCATCGCTCTGACGCCCCTCGGCCTCGCACACGAAACAAGCATGCCTGATTCTGTGTACCATAGATTATTGTTTGTGTGCAAAGTTTGTTCCAGTCCTCAGTGGTGGGGGCGTTGTGTCTGGGCTTCTGCTGTCCAACTGGCAAGTGTAAAGGTGTGTGTGTGTGTGTGTGTGTGCGTGTGCGCGTGCGCGTGCCTGTGTGGGTTTATATGAATATTTTTCTCTCCTTGTAGGAGTGTTTGTTCATCCATGTCACATTAATCTAGAGAAATTTAGAAGAACTCAATCGAGACAGCTAAAGACACACAGCCTTTTCTCTTCAGTATGTAAATTCAGTCACATCCTTAAAGTCAGGTCGGGTTAGGCAATCAAATTTAAATCAAGTACCAGCTTGTTCGATAACATAATCATTCCCATAATGCTCTCCAGCTGGACAGATGCTGTCGTTGTTCTAATGTGCGATGACTCTGCGGTGACGGCTTCACACAGGAAAAAAGGAGTCAGATCAATTGGAATGAAATTAGATAATTGATTAAATAATCAGGCACGCTAATTAATTCAGAACCAGTGTGTAAGTCAATATCAGCTGTCTGACTGAGAGAGGAGAGATACCAGGACCATTGTTTGCAGTTTCGATAATGGTTGTGTACTGTGTGTTCTCCAGAGGAGTGCCAGGAAGAGTGTAAGTTCAGCGCCGTGTGCCTGCTGGAGCACGGACGGCCACGATGCTCCTGCGAACCGATCCGCTGCGACGGCACCTACGCGCCCCTGTGTGGCAAAGATGGCCACACGTACCCTAACGATTGCGAGAGGAGGCACACCGAGTGTCTCACGCAGACATTGATCCCTGTCAAACAGCAAGGGCCTTGTGGTGAGTGGACAAATATAGCCTTTGACCTCGTATAACTTTGTGTAACATCTGCTTGGATGCCAGGAATGGTGACTGTATATGCTGTTTGTTTGTCAGTCTGTCTGTGTATGTGTGTATATTAAGTAACACTGGTATTATCATTCTGTCTTATTTCCAATCGAGCCCATTGTTCTCACCTGAAACATGAAACACAGGCTTTGGTGCTCTTTCATGGCCCTCATGTCATGCCAACAGTGCCAGTCATCCATCTCCCCGTATCCCAACTATTCCATCCCCTCATTCCTCTGGGTCCAGCTGCTTCTGATGTCCTTGACGGCTGTCTTTAAAGTGTCTTCTTTGTGTTCCAGTGCATCTCTCTGTCTGTCTTTGTCCATGTGATGTCTGCTCAGGGCTGCCACGGGACTCGCCACTCATTGCAAACTCGACCTTACGTGGACTTTTAACATATAGGGCTTCGTAATGTGGCTGGCTCGTACAGGACCAGTTGGGTAGCTTTCTCCCTAGATCCCTTATCTCTCCCTCTGACTCTCTGTAGAGTGGCTTTGTCTGTCCCCCGCAGCACTCCTACTGAGTTGGGAGCAAAGGAAAGTGTCACAGAGGTTGGACTACTCTTCTTTTTTCTGTGTGATGTGATTGTTTAAAGTCTTGGCCCTGTGAATCCTAAGATTATAGCCTTGAACCCTGCATGGCATGCAGACCCTGTTGCCCCTTGCGCATATTGTGCTCACTTTTCTCCCAGATTATGGCAAAAGCCTCCAGAGCATAATAGTGGATTGGGCACTGTCAAAGTCATTTGGGGTGTTTGAGTATTAGTGATTGCAAAAAAAAAAAAAAAATTATTGTACTCAGATTCATGTGTATAATGTACCAAAAATAATTTTTATCAGAGACTACCACACTGATTTAAAGGAATGAACTCCACCAAAACACAGACTCCTAACATTAAAAAGTACAATTTTCCTGGAAATTAGCAGTACTGCTGTATTTTCTTGTACTATAAAACAGTATAACTGTTAACTTGTATACTTTTAAAAGTGAAAACTATCTAAAGCTTAACTTCTAAAGATATCATCAATAATCTTTTTAATACAAAATTGGATTTCCTTTTGTCTCTGTTTCTGTTTTGCTTAGTTTTGTGCCATTTTCTTTACACTACACAAACTTTTATTTACAGTGTCTTGGTGGTGTATGTTTAATACTAGAGGCTACGTAATTACTTCGGTAGAAACAGTCTTAGTGTTCATAAAGTATTGTCATAAATAGTGACTTTTTGATTTGTTTTAACACAAAGTTTTGGCTCAGAATTTGAATTTCAATGTTTTTAGCTATTTTTTTTCCTGAAAAATTTTCAATGGATGTTTTGAATGCCTTTTCAAAGACTTTTTTACAGTTGGCGATGCGAGCAGTGAAAGAAGGTCCTTCATTGCTTTTAAAGTCAAGCCTCAATACACTTATTATTATTGGTATAAGTATATTACTTTCAGTGGAATTACAGCTTTGATTGTATCGATGACTGACAATGAGACAGGAAGCAAAGCTGATGTGGTCGACTTAAGATGTTGAGGTTCTCTTTAGGAGTTCTAGGGTGGACAGGATTATGAATGAGATCTCAGAGGGACAGCACAGGTTTGGAAATTGGGAGACAAAATTCGAGAGGGAAGACTGAGATGTTTGGACATGTGCAGAGGAGGGATAGTGGATATATTGGTAGGAGGATGTTGGAGATGGAGCTGCCAGGCAAGAGACGGAGAGGAAGACCAAAGAGGAGTTATTTGGTTGTGGTAAATGAAGATATGCAGGGAGTTGGGGTGAGAGTAGAGGATGTGGAGGACAGGGTGAGGTGGAAATGTTTAACTCGCTGTGGTGACCCCTGATGAAGGGAGAAACCGAAAGAAGAAGAAGAAGAAGATTGTGTATCGATGGCATGAGTCACCTTTATTATCAGACATGTATCTATGGAGCCCTGCTGGTGACATCCCTACTTTATAAACTTAAGGCCACGACTTACTCAAGTATGGAAACGAGATCCTAATGCTTAGAAATAACTTAGTAAGGTGGAGGATTCTTATTATTAATATTAATGATCTTCTTTCCACACATTACTAACTCATTTCTACGTGTTAGGGTCTCGTTCCCACACATACATACATGAATGCTGTCCATTTTTTGTTATTTCTTTATTCTTTTGAAGTTACCTGGTTTGGGACTACCTGTATTGCAGCGGCTTGTGGAAAGTCATTAATAAATCAGAACCACACACGCAGGAGAACTCGTCAGTATGAATAGACTGCATGTTGACTCCTAAACTGGACGTAATTGAACCTAGGAGTGGACGATATGATAAAAATATTATATTACAATTTATAAAGACAGTTTATAACGACACAATTCACGATATTAATCATGATGCATGTGCCAAGAGACAAATTGCATCAGTTGCAAACGATTCTTAAAAGCTATTCAGATCTGCACTTCATAAAGTTAAACAGGACTCTTTATAATGAAACATGCAGTTTGTCAGTGTTCTTTAAGCACTGACGATATCCTCGATATGCTCAGAAAAGCATATTGTCTATAGCAGTAACACAATTTATCATAAAATATTGTCATATTGACCACCCCTAGTTGAACCATAAATGTATTCTTTCTCATACTGCATTTTTCAAATGCCTTGGTCCTATAAGGACTATTCCCTCATTATGCTCCTCTGTTCCCACTATGTCTTGTACAGTGTAAACTGGTAGGAGATAGGAGCACTTACAGCATGGTACATGATTACACAATCATTCCTGGTACAGATTGCAGACAATTCAGCATTTTTCTCTGTGAATTCCATGAATGTTCACATTTTGATTTCGTGATCTTAAAGATTTTACTTGGTGATTGCACTATTTTTAAGATTACAGTGTTACTCCATGTGGATTAGTTTAGGTACACTTGCCACCACTACTGTAGGTGACAAAAATGCTGCTTATGCTTGTTAGTCTTTAGTCATATGAGGTATTCAAAATCAGATTAATTTCTATAGCGCTTTTTGCAATGGAGCATTGTCCATGTTATCTTCTATTATCTAAGCCCAAGCCCAAACTGAGCAAGCCTTGGGCGACAGTGGCAAGGAAAAACTCCCTGAACGTTATGAGAAACAAACCTTGGGAGTACTAAGACTCAAAAAAGTGACCAATCCTTCTCGTGTGGCTCATATGACATTATGTAAGAATTAAACTAATTTATCTAAGTAATACATTTCTAGCAATAGTTCAAATAAACAGAAGCTGAATAAACATGTATTTAAAAATATAATAATTAAGATAAAATATATGTAGACTACTACATTAGAAAGTGTTACATAAGATGTATGTCTGTATTTAAGCAAAGGAAATCATTTTGTGACTGCTTATAATTGATGTGGTTACACAAGTATAAAATTAGTCGACTGCTCATGCCCATCACTATGAAATATGCAATTCTGTTCAAACTGAGCATATGCTAATGCCACTAAGCACAGTGCTTTTCCTCTCTTAACTGCAAACACCCTGAGCTGCAGAAGCTGTGTTGACAGTTACTTTAAGAAAAAACTGCATTTCCTGTTGATTTTTTTTCACTCTCCTTATCTGCTCAGTCTCACCCACTAGAACTCATTAGAATTGTTGTTTTTTTTTCCATCTGTTTGGAAATCTGCATAAATTAGCATGTAAAATGGCAATGTGCTTATGTATTTTTCTTTACTTCATTATTTTTGACATGGTAAATTCTGTGGTCCGCCAGTTTCACCAGTAGCTAGTTATGGTATGTTTTCTTTTTTAAAAAAGAAGTAATTTAAATGTTCATTTTTTGCATACAGCTTGACAAACACCACTTGGGTTTAATTAAACATCAAAAGCCAAGCGTTTGGAGCTGTGGCAGGCTGTTCGGCCGTAGTGCAAGGGAAGATGTCAGACACTCGGGGGGGAAGGAATGAAATACTCTGGACACCACAAGCCAGTTTGATGTTTAATTACAGAGCACCTTGTACTGTGGGTTTCGTCCCCCATCCTTCCCATTCTGTACCTGATTAGGTTTGTTTCGGAGTGTGTGACAGCGCCGGTGCATCCCGCTTCCAGAGTTCTTTTAAGAGCCTCTTAGAACCGCAAGCATGACAAAGCCTATTTCTCTCGCAGTGGGGAGCATCTCAATGGACCCGTCGTCACACACTGATCAATAGCGCAGACACGGTTGTGCGTGTGGAGAAGAGCCAGTATGCGTGTGTTTGTAGTTGTCACCGATTGTGCACTCATTTTAAAAGCATGTCAGTGTTGATCCCAGTCCATAATACAGTCTCTCGCACTTGCTCCCATCCTCTGAGAACCGGTGCTGACGCTCCTCCGAGAGCAGCTAGAAAGTACACATGTTTGTACAAACATGACCTGCTGTAAGTCGCTCTGGATAAGAGTGTCTGCTAAATGCTGTCAATGTAAATGGACCTGAGTAACAGACAGCAATCTGTAGAAAGCAGAGCCGATAGGAAATAGAGGCAGTACCCCTGCTGTGCAAGCACAAAGGAGGAAAAGGGACAGTATGGAAAATGCAAATTTAGAAAGTATGCAGAGTTTCTTACATTTATTTTTTTCTTTTCAACTTCATTTCATTCATTAATAAGCATCCATTCGTGCATTTCCAGCTTGCAACACATTCCAAAAAAGGTTAAGATAGTTTAGGTCTAGTAATGAGTTAAAAAACTAAATAATGATGTGATGTCAACAAGTGATTATAATCATGATTTGGTGCAAAAGCAGTATCCACAAAGTGTTGACGTCACCTGTTTGAAATCATATCATTATGTAGTTTTTTCACCTCATTACTAAACCTAAATCGCCCCCGTCCAAACTGGTTTTGGACTGTGTTGCAGGAAAGGCAGGAATGGAACAAATGAAATGAAGTTGTTATCGTCCCAACTTTTTCTGATTTGGGGCTGTACATCATTGACACTCGATATTGAATAGGAAGCAATCACTCATATTTGCTGACAACATTTATTTATTTTTTAGTGGTTTTTACCAGCAGACAGGTCTGTGTGGAGTATATTTTTCGTATGTTAGTTTGGGTTTCCTCTGGTTTCCTCCTACATCCAAGAAACAGCCCAGTTGGTGGATTGGCACGTCGAAAGTATGAATGGGTGTGTGTATGGTGCCCTATGATAGACTGTTTGATTGTACAGAGCACATTCCTGAAGTATGCTCAGAATTTCCAGGAAACATTCCAAACCGTGATCATGACGAAGCAATTTCTGAAGAATGAATTAATACGTTACCGTATTTTCCGGACCATAAAGCGCACCGGATTATAAGACGCAATATCGACGATCGGCTGCTAACGGGTATATTTTCATACATAGAGCGCACCGGGTTATAAGACGCATGAAATGAAACAAAACTCTTAAGTTCCGTCTGAAGCTCAGTTTTGGTCTTTACCATGGCGCAGGTTTTCTTCTTGCTTCCCTCCACTCCGTACCATTGTGCGGTAATGTTTTTAATTCTCTCGCAGCTCTCTATGTCCATGTTGTACTGCGTGACTGATAGCGTTGTGTTTGAAATCCGCTTCGAAAATAAATGAATGCACGTACCCTAATGCTGAAGCACATACCGCATTACTCCGCGATGCTGCGCACTACAGTGGCCGTAAGCTTCGTAACTTACCAAGACCGTGCTAAAACATTTTGACAGATTTATGAGCGCTGCGTACCATCTACAATCGGTTCTAGGTCAGAAGGCTGAACCAGAATTAATTCATACATTAGACGCACCGCATTTAAAGGCGCAGTGTCAATTTTTGAGAAAATTAAAGGATTTTAAGTGCGCCTTATGGTCCGAAAAATACGGTATTAATGTCGATCTGATCAGTATCCACTCGTTTTAACGGCCAAGGTCTTAAGAATTTAAAAAGGGGATATAAAAATCTGTCTTATATACATCTAATTCATGTCTGAATGGCCAAAAACTAGAATGTGTGACACCTGCTGACAGAAAAAAGATTCATAGTCTTGAAAGACAGAAAACAACATGGTAATGTTCCTACAAAGATGAGAATGCCTGTATTGTACAGTACAGTACTGCACTAAATGTTTTCATATTGTGTTTGAATTAATATTACTGTCTAAAATAAAACGCTAGTGCAAACTATCTAAACTTCTATATGACTGTTGTAATCTCTGCTCAGCATCCATTTTGGTCAATGGCCTGTTTCACAGAACATAACGTGGACATTGAATAGTGCATAACTGTAGATTTTTAAAAACTGTGACAGCATCATCAGCCAGGTAGCGACTTCCAGCTGTAGGATTCAAAAGCAAAGAGTAGAGCTATAAATACTGAAATACAGTCCAAACTTGTGTTTTATTGTCATATCATCGATAGCTTAAAAGGTATTAGCTGTCCATATTACAGACCAAATCAAAACAACTTTCTTTCCCTTGAAGATCCCCCTTGGAAGTACACCGTGCCATAGTATGAAAGGTTGGCCCCCTTTTTGGTAAAAACGTGGGCCACCCTTGGGTTTTTTTTTTGGTGGGCTTGTTGTGGCCCCCACCCTAAGCCCCCCCATTCTCCGAAGTTGGGGGCCTGGTCAACTTTTTGAGACCCCTTTGTTGGTTGTAGGCCAGAAACCTGATAAGCACACCATGTTTTAAACACTCAAACACTGGTTTTCTAAATCAGGGTGGCCACCAGACCCCTTCATTTTTTCCCCAATGTTGACAAGGTCCCATCCTTGAATTATCGGGGGGCCCCCTTTTTTTTTTAGTTGGCGTTTCAACTCCCGCCCCCCTAAGAACTGGGACCAGAAAAAAAAAAATCATTTCCCTTTGGGCTTACAATGCCCTGAAAACCTTCTGGTCTTAAAAAATCACTGTGGCCAGGAAACCCGGGGAAAATAGAAAGAGGCCCCCCCTCAGCAATTTCGAAATGCAAAACCTCCCAACCTCAAAAGTTTTTAAAAAAAAAGTTGATTTCAAATGCCCCGTCCTTTATATTGGGGTTAGGGGCCTTTAAATAGACGGAAGGGTTTTTGGAACTTGGATAGACCCCTAGGGGTGGGTTTGGCGGTGGTTGTGTGGTGTGGGGGTTTGGTTTTGTGGGTGGGGGCTGTGTTGTTTTGTTGGGTTTATGGTGGTGTTGGGGGTTGGGGGTGTTGTGAGGGTTTGTTTTGTTTTGGGGGGGTGGGGGGGGTTGGTGTGTGTGTGTGTGTGTGTGTGTGTGTGTGTGTGTGTGTGTGTGTGTGTGTGTGTGTGTGTGTGTGTGTGTGTGTGTGTGTGTGTGTGAGAGAGAGTGCGTATGTGTTAGTTTTGCTTTGCCTTATACTCGAAGTTATAGGGCTCACTTGAGAATGGGGCGTGAAACTGTGGCATATGTGGCAACCACAGCTTTGTTGTTGCTGTTGTCCAGTCAACACTTTAATTTCATTTAATTCTACTCTTGGGTTTTTTTTCTGAAAGCCTCCTCTGCTCATGTTACCTAGAGGTTTTTCCCACTCGTTGACCATTTTGTACCCCCTATATTTCCAACTACAGTACTTATCTCTGCTGGGAAAATTATTTCTCTTTCTAATGGGCATTGCCTCAATGGTTGTCATTAAATGAGCTCAATGGCTGCCATTAAGTATTTTCCCATTAGTGACTAATGGTTCTAATGGTTTCCATTTGTGCACTCGGTCTTGATTAAGTTTGGGAAAATATTTACTGTGATTGAATTGTTTTGTGCAATTATTATTGTAATGTAGTGTTTGCACGTCTTATCAGTGGAACTATGAATTCTGTACACAGATCAGCCATAACATAAAAACCCGCCTAATAAGGGTGTAACGATGCGTCGTGACATGATGGTGCACCGTGGAGTGGGACGGTGCTTTCTGCAATTGAAAAGCACTGTATATTGTTGTCCCGCATACTTCTTGTTATTGTTCTTCTTATTCCCGCACACATTTCTGCAATTACTACAGCACAAACCGCTTAACTTACAGACACGGCTCAAACACCATTGGATAGATAATCATGCTGTGTGGTGTGCTCTGTATTTTTGTTGTTGACAATCTGATTTATCATTTTTAATAGATTTAAGTTTAAAAATCTCATAATACATGCATATACACACTACACTACCAAACCCACATGTGGCCAAAAGTACTGGTACACAAACCAATGCCAAATTTCAAGCACTGTTGCAGTTTCTTCAGGAAATGCAGATCTAGTTTTGAATTATTATTCTTCAGTAATAAAAAAGGAACGTTTTCACCTGGATATTTGAGATATGTTTAAGGTACAATAGAGCATTTTGTTTTATAATTTAAACCTCTGTTTCTAGTCATTTCTTTTAGTTGGAGGGGACTGCAGTTTTTGTTTAAAAACGTATACAAGAAAATGCGTTTAGCAGGGATATTTTTTATCTGATGTGGTCATTACACTTTCACTTCCACTGAAAAGAGCTTTAGCCTGAGCAAAGATAAGAGTTCAAATGTGATAGCTATATCTGCATTTCCTGAAGGAACTACAACAGTGCTTGAAATGTGGCCAACAGAAAGAATGTGGCTTGTGTCCCAATACTTTTGGCCATATGTGGGTGCGTGTCCTGATACTTTTTGCCAGGTGATGGATTGTGTCCTAATACTTTTGGCTTCGTGCCTAGGCGTGTCCCAGGGGCATGTCCCAATACTTTGGGCGCGTGCTGGATTGCGCCCTAATACGTCTGGCCATGTGTGGGTTTGTGTGTGAGTGTAATTTAATTGGTAGCGTGTGTGTGTGGTGTATCTATATCTGAACATGTGTCGTGTGTATGAATCTGAACATTCCATCAATGCATTTCTATGGGAGATTTGAAATTTTTAAACTTAAATCTATTAAAAATGAAAGATCAGACCATCGCCACCAAAAGTACATAGCACGCCACACAGCACAATTATCTATGCAATGGTGTTTGAACCGTGTCTGTATGTTAAGCGGTATGTTATCTCCTTCAGTGGCTGCTTGGGTTGTTGCATTGAGCTCTCACTCTGCAGCCCAGGGTTCGATCCCCAGCCACTGAAGTTACTTCTTTGTGGGACTGTGGT
Organism: Ancistrus triradiatus; assembly: GCA_025084515.1. NCBI lineage: Eukaryota > Metazoa > Chordata > Actinopteri > Siluriformes > Loricariidae > Ancistrus > Ancistrus triradiatus. The sequence goes on along the minus strand of JAJAGP010000270.1, from coordinate 217,035 downwards.
AGCTTAGTGGTTAAAGTACTGGACTCTGGACCAGAAGGTCCAGGGTTCAAATCCCACCTCTGCCAAGCTGCCCCTGTTGGGTCCTTGAGCAAGACCCTTAACCCACAACTGCTTGGATTGTAAGACTGTACCAATTGTAAGTCGCTCTGGATAAGGGCGTCTGCTAAATGTTGTAAATGTAAATGGTTTGTGCTGTATTAATTGCAGAAATGTGTGCAGGAATAAGGACGATAATAAGTTTTCAAGCAGTGTATAATAACTGTTAATCATACAATGAATCAGGTGCCATTAGCACTGTGCTCCATGCCGCAAAATGTATATAAAACCAGCAGTTAATTATTAAATGTGTTAGTTGTTTTCTATGAGTTAGAGCAAAGAACAGTGAGGAGACATGCAGGCCCTCTAGTCTACTGTGTGCTTGCTGGAGGCAGCTCTAACTGTGTGTGGTATGTGTAGCAAATGTGTAATGTCAGGAGCTTTTTAAAGATACAGAGAGAAAATCGGTAGATAATGTCGTGTCAGAACTGTCATTGGACGAGTACACAGACTTACTGTGTTCCACCATAATATGAGGTAAGGTCAGGCCTCTGTCTCCGTAAGCGTGCTAGGGCGAAAGAGTAACGTTAGAGAAATGGAGTGAGAACAGACTGAGCCTCCGTGTTCCACATGCTTTTAAATTCTTAACCATAAGAATGGAAATAGTCTTGCCACCTTTCTTTCTGTCCACACACACACACAGCGCCTGATATGTAGTATTTATGTTGGTAGGGTTTTCTGACACTGGATGTGTGTGCCATTAACACAAGCTCCTGTCCAACACATTTCCACCTACTGTATGAGCTAATCAGACTGTGAGCAGAAACCAGCCTCGGTCCCACACACTGCCTTTCAGTGGACTGGACTTGAACTCGGTGGGTGTGCAGCTAGTAAAGTGAGGCTAATTATACAGTATGAAATCCAGCCATTCGCCATGTGTCTCATCACATGTGACACTTGGAGAGAGATTCTGATTATGTGCATGCTGCTGACCCGACGCAACATGACATCAATGTGCAGCTCTCCAGTCCAATGACAGTAATGACCGTATATACTTCACGAATGCTCTGTCTTTCTCTCTGTTCCTTGGCATTCCTCTCTCCCCTATTCTTTCCTCCTGAGAAGTGACTTGCAAACTAACAATGTGCTGCAGCATTGAGTTGTCAGCCTCGATGAATAGAGCCTCAGTGCCTTTGGTGGGAAGACGCTGATTAATGCTGAACATTTGCATTTATAAAAAGAATTATCGAGCCAGTGTGCCTTTATGCTTGAATTACGCACTTCTTATTAATGGGTGTCAGTGTTAATACAAAATAGTTGCACTAGTCAGACACCATTGGCCACTACATTTGGTACAACTTGCTAGTACCGGGTAGGACCCCCTCTTTTGCCTTAAAAATTGTCTTAATTATTTGTGCCATAGATTGAACATGGTCCTGGAAGCTTTCCTCAGTGTCCATATTTACATGACAGCATCACGCAGTTGATGCAGGTTTGTCGGCTGAACATCCATGATGCGAGTCTCCTGTTATACTACATCCGAAAGGTGCTCTACTGGACTGGGATCTGGTGACTGTGGAGGCCATTGAGTACTCATCATCATATTCAGGAAACCAGTTTGAGATGATGTGAGCTTTGTGATATGGCACGTAGAAGATGGCACACTGTGGTGATAAAGGGGTGAACATTTCAGCAACAATACTCACTTAGGCTGTGGCATTTAAACAGTACTCAACTGGTATAAGGGGGCTCAAAGTGTGCCAAGAAAATATCCCCTACATCATTACGCCACCAGCAGCCTGAACCATTGATACTAGGCAGGATGGATCCATGCTTTCATGTTGTTTTCTCCAAATTCTGACTCTACCATCTGAATGTTGCAGCAGACATCAGGCCTCATCAGACCAGGCAACGTTTTTCCCATCTTCTGCTCTCCAATTTTGGTGAGCCAGTGCAAATTGCAGCCTCAGTTGCCCGTTCTTAGCTGACAGGAATGGCTTAGGTGTTAGACCATTCTCAGCACAGTAGTGACTGTGGGTCTGTGGAAGCCTAGCGGTTAAGGTACTGGACTTATAGACCAAAAGGTCCAGGGTTCAAATGCCTTCTCTGCCAGGTTGCCACAGTTGGGTCCATGAGCAAGACCCTTAACCCACAACTGCTTGGATTGAAAGATTGTATCAAAAGTAAGTCGCTCCAGATAAGGTAGATATGTAAGCCTTTTCTGTACAGCTTGTAGGTGTACAGCAAGAAACTAGGTATTTTTATTCCATGCACAGTTAGCCTTGGTCATCTAGTCCATCAGTACTTCTGGATAAAGTACGCTGTTTGGCTGGATATTAGTTAGATGACTGAACAGCTCCTAATAAAGTTACAAATAAAGTATCCAGTGAGTGTATGTGTGTGTGTGTGTGTGTGTGTGTGTGTGTGTGTGTGTGTGTGTGTGTGTGTGTGTGTGTGTGTGTGTGTGTGTGTGTGTGTGTGTATGTGTGTGTGTGTGTGTGTGTGTGTGTGTGTGTGTGTGTGTGTAGAGAAATCAATATTCAAGGAGTTAAGAATTTAAGCATCCATTGAGCAGTGGAGGACTTGGAGAGCTCTGGGTAATGAATCCAATTAGAGGTGCGGAATGCCGTAGAGCTAGGATAGAGTGATTATATTTAGTCCTCCCTCACTGGTACAGAGTGAGGAAGGGGAATTTGGGTCGCCGTGGTAACTGAGGAAGTTCCCACCATATATATATATATATATATATATATATATATATATATATATATATATGGTGGGAACTTCCTCAGTTACCACGGCGACCCAAATTCCCCTTCCTCACTCTGTACCAGTATATATATATCTATATATATACGTATACGTATACATATATATATATATACACATATATATATATATATATATATGTATGTATGTATGTATTGTATGTATATATTCATATATATATATATATAAAGTACTTGCTTTAGAATACTGAGGTTAAGTTATTTAGGTGTATGAGTAGAATTAATTAACTACAGTTCATATATGTATCAAGGATAGAGAGATTGGCCATTTTTACCTTGTGGGGACATTTTGCTGGTTCCAACACTTTTTTAAAAAACTGCTTTTTTACAGAAACTGCAACTTTCTTTTGAAAATCAAAGGAGTCAATACAGCTCCATTAGATCACCTACAGTAATCATTACACCAAAGTCCCCACCAGGATAGTAAGACAGGCGTGTGTGTGCGTGTGTACTTTATGACGAGTACAATTTTTTAATCCAGCCCAGTGCCACTCTTCCCTCCTCCCTTACATCCCTTGTTATTTTCTTCTTCTACTTAATGTCAGTCTAGATGAAGCCTGTCAGAGAAATCCCATCCTCTTTCTGCGCAGTGTGTCCATCATAAGTTAGGGACATGTTTTGACACCATCCCTTCTACTTTTTTTGTCCTGCTATCCCATCGCTCCTCAGCCTGATTACTGTGGTTTGCCTGTGGTGGGGAAAAAGGGTACAGAATAAGTTGTTGTTTAAATTTATAATGTGTGAAGGGAAAAGTTTGTATTCCCTTGCAGCCTTTACTTGGCGATAAGTGCTCTGTCAAAAAGCGAAGAGTGCCACTGGGGAGAATTTGGATGCAACAAACTGATATTTCCCCAATTTATATAGTTGTGCACATAAGGTGTACACAGATATCTCAAATGCATACAGAACTTTTTACCTTCCCTACCTTGGACTGTCTGACCACTTTTTCATTATTTTTGAGTCCAACCAACAAACCAGCCATCGGTAAGACAAACCATCACTCATGACAATTTAAGTTTGGGCAGATGATGTAATCCCACAGCTACAGGACAGTTTTGAGAGAACTGTTTTGCGGAACTGCTGTCTAGACATTCCACATCAACAGTCTCGAGAACACCATTACAAACTATTAAGGTGTTCCCAAGTCGGAACCCATGGATGAATACTGAGGTCTTCACACTGCTCAAGACACAAACTGTAGATTTCAGCACGGCCATAGATCTGAAAAGGAGGATTAAATCTGCCAAACAAGGTTCTGGGTTCAATCCCAGGTTGGAACGGCTGGTCTTTTCTGTGTGGAGCCTACATGTCCTCCCCGTGTCTGCATGGGTGTACCCCGTTGTAAAGTCCACAGTCCAAAGACATGCGTATTAGGTTAACTGGCTACACTAAATTGGCATTGACTTGAGTGTATATACATGACTAGTCTTGAAATATCTTTGTGAGTGTCACTGAAATGACCACAACAAACAAACATCTGTCGAACAGGACTACAACTGGCACGTGAAGGACCACTTTAATTCAAACCATCACAGAATACAAGCACAAAACCAGTGATACCTTCCAATAATAATTCCACCCTTGCAGAGAAACTTAACTCATTTTTCTCCGGATTTGATATTGGTAACAGTGAAACTGTGCCGGAGACTCCATCCCCTGAAAATAACACTCCCATCACCTCCAGCACACTTGAGGTGAAGAGAGTGGTGTGAGCTGTCAAAACAAGTAGGGCTACAGGCCCTGATAGAATTCCAGGGCAGGTCCTCCAGAGCAGTGCCTGCTCAGACCAGACATCACATCACAGTTGAACCGTTGGAAAGAGTATCTAGATTTAACCTTCAGGGCATCAATATCAGTGACACCTCTCCTGGCTCACTGACAACTCCTTTATAGTGTGAAAGGCACAGCCTTTCCTGCTCCTGAGAAGAACCAGTCTGCCCCAGAAATTGCTGATAGATTTGTACCGGTGTGCTATAGGGAGCCTGATGACGCACTGCATTGCATTAGAAGTACCAGGGCTGATCAGAAGTCTCTACTGTAATCAAAACAGCACAATGCATAATAGGACTATAAGTACTGGGCTTGGAGAGCATATATAGACAGCACTGCCTAAGAGACTCAATCCACACTAGCAATAGAGTGATAGCCCTCCTACCATCTGGAAGGTGTTATTAAGCCATTCTCACCCACACTAGTAGGTTCAAAAACAGCTATTTCCCAAGAGCCATTTCACTATAAAATCTCAAACACTACACTGTCCAACCTCACCGCAGTTACATGTGCAATAGCAACTCAAAATCTACTTGGGCAAATGGGCTATAACTCCATTATGTGCAGCGTAAGTGCAGTATCAACCGAACATAGATCTCGAATTGCTTATTGCACCTTGTACTATATACTTTATTTTTAGCTGTATGTTCTGTACATCTGTGCTCACCGGTCAACTACTTGTTATGCAAATATATAATCACCCAGTCACATGGAAGCAACTCGGTGCATGGACATGGTTAAGATGACCTTCTGAAATTCAAACTGAGCATCAGATTGGGGAAGAAATACTCAAACAGGCTGGGATTTTTGCACACGACCATCTTTGTGGTTTGCAGAGAGTGGTCTGAAAAGGGCAAAATATCCAGTGAGTGGTAGTTCTCTTGTTATTGCCAGAAGTCATTTTTGAGCTGATAGAAAGGCAACAGTAACTCAAATAGTAACTTGTTACTATTGGGGTATGGAGAAGAGCATCTCTGAACACGTGTCAAACCTTGAAGCAGATGGGCTACAGCAGCAGAAGTCCACACAGGGTGCCACTCTTGTCAGCTAAGAACAAGCAACTGAGGCTACAAATCATACAGGCCTACCAAAATTGGACAACATAAGATTGGAAAACAGTTTCCTGCTCTGAAAGGGCTTGATTTCCTTTATAACATTTGGATTGGCATGAACAACATGAAAGCATGGATCCATCCTGTTTCATGTCAACGGTTCAGGCTGGTGATGGTGTAATTGTGTGGGGCTATTTTCTTGGAGCACTTTGGGCCCCTTAATACCAAATGAACATCGTTTAAACACCGCTGTCTGCCTGAGTACTGCACTCAAATAACCCCCACAGTCACCAGATCTCATTCCAATAGAGCACCTTTGGGATGTGGTGGAATGGGAGATTCGCATCATGGATATGCAGCTGACAAAGCTGCAGTAACTGTGTGATGCTGTCTTGTTAATATTGACCAGAATCTCTGAGGAATGTTTCCAGTACCTTGTTGAATCTATGCCACAAAGAATTAAGACAGTTCTGAAGGCAAAAGTGGTACAAACCCGGTACTGGCAAGGTGTACCTAATAAAGTGGCTGGCAATTGTGTATTGTACTTGTTAAGTATTATGTGAATATACCTTAACAGCATTGACAGAATTCATTGTGCTGGAGTCAATGCCATGAATTAAAACTTGAAACTCTTGCTTTTTGTTGTGCCTACACACATGGAAGCATGGAAAAGTAGAAACAAAGAACCCAAGCATGAGGCCTTAGGCTCAAGAGATGTCCATCAGTTTAATCATAACACCGCATGTAGACATTGCAAGTATGCTGTGACACTAAAGTGGCTCCACCTATTCCATCCATGTTGATGCAGATGACACTGTCATCGAAAGCTTACAAACCTCCTCCTGGAGTTTTTGAGCTGCATACCTGGTAGTGCTAAAAGGCTTAATCGCTTGTCAGATGCACACTTAAGGTCTCCCCTAATGATGAAGGGTTCTTGGATAGAAGTCATGTATCGGGACAGGGTTTGACAGCCCTTTTGTGCATCAATATGAAGTGCTGACGACTAGAAGCTGCACTGTGAGTTGTCAGCACCGCTAATTATCTCGCATCTCATCTTAGTGTTGGAGATGGGACTAAGACCCCATTTACACTTGGTCTGTTCGTGTGCCTTGTATCTGGATTGAAGTCGATGAGTTTTTAAGGACAGTGTAACACAGTGATACCAGTGAATTACTTCCTCAAAGCTTGTCGAGAACCAAAAATGACGAGTAGCGAGCACATTTTTCCCATAAGGAATAATGTAAATTTAATTAATCTGTTCCCGATCCACAGAAAATCCACACTGTATAAGCATTATATGTATTAACCGAGTTGTATTGTATAGGTGCTCCCTGATTTACGATGGGGTTATGTTCCTACAAATCCATCGTCAGTTAAACGCACCATGAACTGAGGAGTTTAACGAGTGTTTGGTGTATCATAGCGAAGACGAGGCTGAAGTTGACATTTTCCGGTCCACCTTACATTACTGCAGTTACATTATCATGCTTGTAGGTGGAGATGATAAGTAATGATAAGTCAGTTAATGTTTAAAACTCTTACATTAACCTATATTGGGCCAAAATCATTAACATGAAGCCTATTTTCTAATAAAGTTCTGAGAAATCTCATAATTTACTGAGTAATGGATTGAAAGTGCAAAAACACGTATTTAGTTATTAGTTAACTAACTGTTCTGGGGCATTCAATGCCTGTTTCCATTGGCTCTTATAAAACTAACCTTTTGAGGACCATTGTAGACTTGTTTGCACTAAGAATACAGTGCTGTAGATGTAAAAATAAAGAAAAACACAAAATATTGTGAAAATATTCTGAATCACTGTGTACTTGTGTACTGAATCATGAATCTAGAATAGTGTTTTGGCTGAAACGAGTCGCATGGCTTGACTCAAAGCAAGTTTAAGCACTGTGTACTGAGAAACTTGTTTAATATGTGGCAACAATGCCTCTCTGGTTTGAGTTAAATCAGATATTAATGCATCCTGGGGTGCACTTACAGGCCTTTTCAGGTGGCTTTGCCCTGTCCACAGCCACTCTGCTCTAATTAATAGCAATGCCTTGGTGTAAAATTGGACTGAAACCAGTCACCGATACCACTAGCTTGTCAGGTATGCAATCCTAATTTTGACGATATTTATTGCTGTGACATTTGCTCATGTTTTTGCAACAGCACATGTATCTCTTTAATATAGAATTATACATTGGTTAACTGAACTCGTCTTCCAGATATTTGCCCAATAAAATTGTTTTATGCTAGGTAAGCAAATAGGGTCCGTGATATTGTTAAGATTAAAGTTAATGATCTGGCTCATGGCCAGTTGGCTAGTTCAGTGAATTCCAAGCCTTTTGAACTGGAATGGAACCTATTCTTCTGTTTCAAAAACTGATTTAGCATGTAATTGCTGTAGTGCCTATAATAAATCATCATACCCTGCCAAAAAGTGCTTACCTTTTGACATAATACACCCTGAGAATCAAAATGTAACATTTATTCCATATAACATTTACATAACAAATAAAATATAAGATTTTTTCCAATTGTACATTTCCCTCTAAAATTATTGGCACTCCTGGTAAACATGAGTAAATATGATCACAAGAATTCAACTTTTGGCAAATTACATTATTCTCACACTGAAAAAAAGTGTACCCATAAGACAAATGTCTGTAATTAAAGCAAAAGGTGGCTTTACCAAGTATAGTTTTTCATTTTTTATTAATTTTCAGATTTTTTTTCTCATCACTTGCGTGTTGCAAGGTTTAAATATGTAAATATGGAAAAAATATGTTTTTAAATGTGTTTTGGTTCCAGGCTATATGTTAAAAGGTGAGTATTTTAAAGTTGAATTTCTATATGCTTTGTAGTGGTTAAAGCTACAGTCAGTATGACTGAGGAGAAGTCTTACATGTATTCAGTAATGATACACTGAAGGAATATAGGCTCATCATTTACAATGACTGGAAAAGCTGTTTTCTGTTGATTTTAAAATTATAAACTGACAATGTTTAGTAAAAATGGGTTTGCTTCTAAATTTGGTTAAAATATGCAGTCCTGTGGCAAAAAAGGGTCGAACTTAAAATTGCAAAATATTAAGCTTTTAGTGGACCTGAGAACAAGTCATTGATCAGAAAATTAGCACGAATTAAGAAAATGCACTCCTGAGACTTGTTCCTCCATTTGCTGGTCACTTCTTAGTACTGCGGGGGAAGCTGGTAAATTCCCTTTGTGTCCTTGTACACAAAGATAAAATCATGAAAAGATTTTAATGTTTGATATAAACCACTATATTGATATAAAGCCTATCACATCTGGGCATTAAATCTTGTAAAATATCTTTTTTTCTTAAAGGATTTTTTTTAAAAGCTGGTACCGTATTTTCCGGGCTATAAAGCGCACCGGGTTATAAGGCGCATTAAATGAAACAAAACTCTTAAGTTCCGTCGGAAGCTCAGTTTGGTCTTTACCTGGCGCAGGGCGTCTTCTTGCTTCCTCCACTTCCGTGTCATTGATTGGTTAATGTTGAATTGTCTCACAGCTGCTCTATGTCCACGTTGTACTGCGTGACTGATAGCGTTGTGTTTGAAATCCGCTTCGAAAATAAATGAATGAATGCACGTACCCTTAATGCTGAAGCACATACCGTATTACTCCGCGATGTTTCCTGACTACGGTGGCCGTAGGCTTCGTAACCTACCAAGACCGTGCTAAAACATTTTGACAGATTTATGAGCACCGTGTACCATCTGCAATCGGTTCTAGGTCAGAAAGCACAACTAGAATTAAGTCATACATTAGACGCACCGCATTTAAAGGCGCACTGTCAATTTTTGAGAAAATTAAAAGATTTTAAGTGCGCCTTATGGTCCAAAAATACGGTAATCAATCAATCCATCATGCTCATATTTCGGTCTGGTTAGTGTCCATACTGTATTTGAATTTTATAGAGAATATTCTCGCATTAAACACAAACTGACTGGGAAACATTTTTCAATGCCCCATCAACTGTTTGACGCCATTACCACTGAATGGAACAGCATTGATTTTGCAATTTTGGGGTTTGGCCCATTTTTGTGCAGGAATTTATGTGAATAATAACTGACACTGGGCAAAACACAGATAATATAAAATGATCATTTCGCATCCCATTTATGGAACCACAAAATATGAAGACTCGCATGTACAGCATGTACATAACCACTGAGTCACCACTGCCCTGCACTCTGTAGTGCACAACATGTAGCTTAACTGTTCTTAGTTTCAAAGCCTAAAGAGAAAGCACCTGTTTCCTCTTCAACCGAAACCTAATCAGCTTCCTTTTATTGTAATCACGTTGATTTTGTTTTTAAAATGTTTTCTTCCAGAGAAGTTTTAGAAGCACAGCCTGGAAATCGCGGTTCTGTCAGCTCTCAGTTTTGCATGGGTTCAGATGGATCCCCACAGCAAACACTTCGCTTAGCACATCAGCCTGAAGCGCCGTATTGATTGGCATGAAGTTGGTTGTTTCTAAATAATTGCACAACGCGTCTGTGTTATCAGCCATTATGCACTGTCGCATCCCTAAATCAGGACATTGAAAGGTGACAGTGCTGTGCCAGTCGTCTCAGCACCTGGTGGCGTGAAGAGTGTGTTTATCAGGCTTTGCGAGTATGTGTACAAAGGCTGGCGTGACAGTAGCTATATTTATGCTTTGTGAGCCACAGCTCCTCTCTAGTACTCCCTCAGCCCATGATGTCTGAGCATAGCAATTACCGCGTTCTCGGAGCCTCCGCCGCTCTCTCACACCTTCTCATTATCAGTACTGCTTTTGTACTTGCGTGCAAACGTCTGCTCGCAAAACATGTAGGCTCCTTGTTTATCTACATCTGCTAATTTACTTTCTCGTTCCACCCCCTTCCCACAGTCACTTTTTACCACTGTGCTGCTTCCTCATAAGCTAAGCCGTAAAACTTTTGATATAACTCGTGTGTGTGTGTGTGTGTGTGTGTGTGTGTGTGTGTGTGTGAGCGCGTGCGCGTGCATGCGCGCCTGTGAGTAGCATTCCCAGTGGCTGTCCCGCAGTAGCATATGGCTGTCAAACTGCTACAGCTGGAGTTCTTGAGCATTGGCGCTGTGGCGCAGGCCTCAGAGACGACAGCCTGCTATTTCAAAGAGGCTTCTGTTGCTTCTGAAAAGGTCTCATTTTTTACTGAAAGAATATGCAAGCCATCTCAATTACCAAAGCCTGCTTCGGCTGCTGGAAGTTTCTCCAGGCTGTAATCGCAACTGTGTGCAAGATTATTTTTCAGAGAAAGATTTTTTTTTTTTCTTCCTCGGCGCTCACGCTCACTTTTTTCTTTTTGGCTTAATAAATCTAAAGGAACGTCTTGCCTCAAGAGCGGTGAAAAACAGAAATAAAGGAAAGGATGAAAGAATGATGTTTTTGAGGAAACTAAGAAACAGGGCTTCAAAAAAGCACAGGTGTGTTTTCGAAGCTGTGCCATGGGAAACAGAATATTTGAATGATTTGCAAGGCAACGAATGCCTTAAGCTCATCTTGAATGCTTTAAGCTCACGCTGAGGCACATTCAAGGCACCAGTGAAGGGCTACTGTTTGTCCTTAAACCCCATTTCTGAGCTCCCAACACCTTGAGTTTTTGCTTCCAGATCGCCGGCGTTTTGGCGCTGGATCCTAACGAAAGCTCTTTAATAGTGGAATGACTTGAGATTAGCATCAGCATCCTGTGGGTGGAAACGACTGAGGTTTACCTACATTCATGTGTGAAATTGAGGTTTTACGAGAATGCTTTGTTATGAATGCGTTTTTTAAAATTATACAGAGAGCAGTCACTGTATTCAAGACTTAAAAAGGGAAAAAAACACAACAAAATGCAATTTGTTCCTCCTAATCTCGCCTATGGAGCGCTGCCTTTTTGCAGAAAAAGCTTCATGCTTTATACCCATATAATTCATGTTAATTGAATAACATTTTAGTGGCAGAGAACAAACATTTGTTATTAACTTTGCTCAGCTTCAATCCAGCACCCGGTCCTCCTCAGAGTTTGCAGTGTTGTGGTTCAATATGATTTGAAGTGGCAAAAAAATTAGGTCCTGCTCACTGTTTAACATATAAATGCCATTTGCAAAAACGTAATCCACCTTTTCTTAAATCACAAATTATTAACTGTGGTCTTGCTCTCTGAAACGTTCTCCATTATCCCTACTGGGTAAGCCATAGCTCAGTGGTTACAAGAGTGATTTGGTGCTTATGACTCTGTTCTGGACCCCTGGACAAGGCCCTTAAACTTTGTATTTTTCATTATATCATTTGTAAGTGGAATAGGCTGAAGTGCTGAAGAAGTAAAACATAATGTGAGTAGGTGTCGTCGGCCATTGTTTCTTTGTATAAATGCACAATCATTTGGGATCATTTGGGAATGTGGCCTGCCTGTTCAGTACTGTCAAAAAAAGAATTTGTTCCCTCAGGTACAATTAGTGTAATTCACCCCCAAAGCTACAGTTGTCCTTGAGGTTCAGTCATGTATCGTTATTATGTTGAACTATACAATTATGTTTCTCAAATGTGTACCCCTGAGGGTACCACCTAGTGACCAATGTGTGTACCTTAAAATGACTTTGGGACAGCTGTGTAGGCCTATATGTGATGTGTGTTTGGGCAAGAACGTTTCTGCGCCTATCCTGGAGAACACAGGATGCAGACAAAAGTGTGCTCTGAATGGGACTCCAGTCCTCACATTGACAGCAGGGGTCACTGGTAGAGTATCTAGGGATGGTCTCCTTGTACCTGTGTGACGCTCTAGCCCAGGTTTCAGAGCTGGTGGGCGAGCGTGTTGGACTGCTGCACTGGATCACTGTATTTTGGTTTTGTTTTAAATACAAGTATAACCTCCGCATACACGTCCGTGGTTTGATAAGCATGATCCTTATGATGGAGGATATTAATATAACATTAATATAACGCATAACAGTGCAGCGTTAAGTGGTTTATTTTTTACTTTTATTTACTAAGTTTCACTAAACACTGCGAGATGTTTAACTGGCGCAGCGTTTCTTATAAACACCGGGATGATGATGATGATGATGATGAGGAGGAGGAGGAGGAGCAGGTGAATTATGTGCGCTGGATCTGCGCTACGCAGTGAAAAAGACCGCGCGTGGATCGCGTACGCATTAGTCTCTGTTAGAGTTGGTTTCTATTTGTGGCGGAAAGCTGACACATCGCGGGAGAGAAACAAGCGGAGTAAGAAGTACTGTGTCTTCGAAACGCAGTTCACCAAAGAAAGAAGCGGAGGGAAAACACAGTGTGTTTACAAGGCAAAGCCACCAGAGATAAATGCGTTCGTTTCTCACGGCTTACATCATAAATATGACTGGAGCAAACAGAAACTGCCTCTGTGTTCGCTGACACATGAAGTCAGTTTCTAATTTTTCAAGTCAATTTCTAATTTCTAATTCTAGTTTCTAATGTGTGTTTGTGTGAGTGCCTACCTTGTCTTGCTGTAGTTTTGAAGACCAAATGTTCTTACAATGACAGAGGAATGTTTTTCTGGTCCTCACTACTTGCTTTTTTTTTTTAGCAAAATGGCAACTTTTATTTGAAAAAACTTAGAGCCAAAATACTTGCTTTAGGTTACTGTGGTTAAAGGTAGCTGTAGGTGTACAGTGGTGCTTGAAAGTTTGTGAACCCTTTAGAATTTTCTCTGTTTCTGCATAAATATGGCCTAAAACATCATCCGATTTTCACACAAGTTCACAAGAGAACCCAGTTAAACAAATGAGACAAAAATGTTATACTTGGTCATTTATTTATTGAGGAAAATGATCCAATATTACATATTAGTGAGTGGCAAAAGTATGTGAACCTTTGCTTTCAGTATCTGGTGTGACCCCCCTGTGCAGCAATAACTGCAACTAAACGTTTCCTGTAACTGTTGATCAGTCCTGCACACCGACTTGGAGGAATTTTAGCCCATTCCTCCGTACAGAACAGCTTCAGCTCTGGGATGTTGGTGGGTTTCCTCACATTAACTGCTCACTTCAGGTCTTTTCACACATTTCGATTGGATTAAGGTCAGAACTTTGACTTGGCCATTCCAAAACATTAACTTTATTCTTCTTTAACCATTCTTTGGTAGAATGACTTGTGTGCTTAGGGTCGTTGTCTCGCTGCATGACCCACCTTCTGTTGAGATTCAGTTCAAGGACAGATGTCCTGGCATTTCCCTTTAGAATTATCTGATATAATTCAGAATTCGTTGTTGGAAATGGTCTGAAATTTCCTCCATTTGTACACAATCTGTCTGACTGTGGATTGGTGGAGTCCAAACACTTCAGAGATGGTTTTGTAACCTTTTCCAGCCTGAGGAGCATCAACAACTCTTTTTCTGAGGTCCTCAGAAATCTCCTTTGTTCGTGCCATGATACACGTCCACAAACGTGTGTTGTGAAGAGCAGACTTTGATAGATGTTCTTTAAATAAAACAGGGTGCCCCCTCACACCTGATTGTCATCCCACTGATTGAAAACACCTGACTCTAATTTCACCTTCAAATCAACTGCTAACCCTAGAGGTTCACATCCTCTTGCCACTCACTGATATGTAATATTGGATTGTTTTCCTCAATAAATAAATGATCAACTATAATATTTTGTTTCATTTGTTTAACTGGGTTCTCTTTATCTACTTTTAGGACTTGTGTGAAAATCTGATGATGTTTTAGGTCATATTTATGCAGAAGTCTAGAAAATTCGAAACGCTTCACAAACTTTCAAGTGGAGCAGTATGGTAGATGTGTCTAATAGAGTGCAGGGTTTAAAAACTCCAGCAGCACTGCTGTGTTTGATCCAGTCATGCCAGCACAACGCACATTAGTGTACCACTACCAAATGAGTGTGGTACCAAATGGCATGGGAAACGCTGCAGTATCTTGGGTATTTAGTCAGTACCCAGTTCGGGTTTCCCATGTATCTTTGCTATATAATATGTAGTTTGTAAGTACACACATTTAGCACGGTATTCAGATAACGTCCAGATCGCATAATGCACAGTTTCACAGTATGTATTGTAGAGGTTAAGCGACGACATCTGAAATAATTTTATTCTGAAGGACTGTTGTGGCTGGTTTATCAGGAGGTGATACTTGTTTTTGTACTGTATTACTAAATGGATTCATGCACATGTAATGAAGTCTGGAGATTGGAATTGTTACAGTAATGTCAGACCCACAGGGAGCACGTGTGTGCGCACGCATACACACACACACACAAAGACATGTCCATAATAACAGTGAAGTGGAAAATCGTCCTACTCGCACTTATAAACCAATAAATGCACATAGACTCCCTGCTGAGTGATTCATCGCAAGCAATTATCGGAACAAAGCTTGGCGATTGTACAGACGTGTACAAGCAGATAAGCTGCAAGGCGTCTGTTTTTACTCATATCGAACTTGAAAACAAGAAAAAAACGTCCACCAATGTTTACTTTAAATGGCTCCGAATTTCTTCTCTTCGACTGTTTCATCTGCAAAGCTACACACATTGTGCTTACAGTCCGCACCCGGTACACCCCCACCACCCCAGTGTACAAATGAGCCACATTTTGTAGCTCTAATATGGCCTTGTCACCCCCGGAGAACGGCACACATCAGCACTGTTTGCTCCTTCTCCGCGTTTAGAATCCCCACAATAAAGAATTGATTAGGAAATAATGAGCCGCGATGAAAAGGTTTTTCGACTCTACCCAGTAAAAAAATCAGTGTGTTGTGCTGATGGCTTCTGACTCAGTTTTTCTCGCTTCTCCTCACTCTATCTCCCTTTTTCTCTGCTGGTAAGTTCTGTGCCTGCTAACTGCAGTTCCTAATGAGCTTACAGTGCTGCTGCAACTACATCCTCTGATGTTCATGTCTCATATCTGCCTCTGAATTATTAACCAGGCACACTCCCTTTTTTCTGGGACGTTATGCCTCATCCCCTCGCTCTGGCCTGTTTTATCCTTGTATCGCGGGGGAAGGCTAGCTGGTAAGGCATGCATGCTCTGAGATGCAGATGTGGACTGCTGAACTGCGGGTGCTGTAATGAGGCTGTGTGTTCGACTCGCCTTCTCTGGATGTCCGTTTTTGGAGTCTGTCTGACTTACTGTGTCCTCACCCGCCAGGGAATAGAATGAAAAACGGAATGGATGTGCAGAATCGGCGCTCATATAAAAATATCGACTAGGAAGGAATAGAAAGGGGAATCAAGTGGTGCCAGGACATGCCTTATAACCCCCTGACCTCTTGCCCCATTCCTTGCCCTTCTTTTCTCTCCCTTCTCTTATATCCAGTCGTCCTGATTTTGAGTGACAGGCAACTTTGGGTCAACAAGAGAGGAGCTTGAGTTAAATTTGATGATCTTATTGCAAATTTGTTCATATGGTATCACTATAAGCCTTTAATTTGTCCGGCTTAACGTTGCCCCAAGGATGTCTGCAAATATCACAAACTGTTAGTTCATACATGACCATTTTCCTACCTATTTAAATTGGGGGGGCAGTTTTCCCCTCTAGTTATCCTGGTCAGTGTCAAACAAGCAAGCATGTAGCCTGAAGAGGAGCACCAGTCTATCACATGGTTGCAGGTCTGGGCCCTTATCCGACCTCCCCTGCCTTCCCTTACGGTTCTTAAAAATAATAATAGTCCCTTGGTTCTCGTCGTTAATTCTTTCCAGAAGGCTTGTCGAGAACCGAAAATGACAGAAAAGTGCCGAGCAAATTTTTCCCATAGGGAATAATGTAAATTGAATTAATCCGTTCCAGACCTCCAGAAAATACACGCTGTAAAAAGCATATTTCATAATAAAGTCTTGAAGAATCTCATGTAATTTAGTGAGTAATAAATTGAAAGTGAAAAGTAAAAGCAAAACACTTACTCTGTTGGTGAACTGCTAGCATAGCTGCTAAGCTAACTGCAGACTGTGTTCTGGAGGTTCTTCAGTTCCTGATTTGCTTTTGGTTGACTCTTATAACCTAACCTTTTTAGGACCCATGGAGACTTATTTACACTATGAATACAGTACTGTAGATGTAAATATAAAGAAAAACACAATAAACACAGCGAAGTTCTTTTGTGAGCAAAGACTATTATGAATCGGAATCACTGTGTACTGAATCATGAATCGAGTTTCAGTTGAAACGACTCACGTGGCTCAACTCATACAAGTTTAAGCAAGTGCGTTCAGTACCAAAACAAAATTTTCTGGTCAAAATGCATCGAGAACCGAATTCAATGAGTTCCGAGGTGGTCAGAGGTACCACTGTAATTTAGCTTTTGGTGTAAGCTGAAGCTATAAATGTAGTATATTAGCTTAGTTATTTTAACCTATTAACCTATCAGCCATAATATTAAAACCACCAGTCTGTTATAGTGCAGGTCCTGCTTGTGCTGGCAAATCTCCGAGCCATCAAGGCATGTACTCGCCGAAATATTAGCAGCAGATATTTTAAGTCCTATATGTTGCCAGGTCAGGCCTTCATGGATTGGTCTTGTTTGTTTAGCACATCTCACAGATGCTCGATAAGATTGAGATCCTGGGAATTTGGAGGCCAAGTCAATACCTTGAACTTTTTTGTTATGTTCTCCAAACCGTTCCTGAGCAGTTTTTGGAGTGTGGCAGGGCATATTACCATGCTGATAGAGTCCACTGCCATTAGGGAATACAGCTGCCATGAAGGAGTGTACTTGGTCTGCAGTGTTGTTTAGGTAGGCGGTACATGGGCCCAAGATTTCCCAGCAGAACATTGCCCAGAGCATTACTCTGTCAGTGACATTTACTTTACCTGTCAGTGGTTTTAATGTTATGGCTGACTGATGTATATACCACAAACCAGCCAGGTTTGCCACACTGACAGCAGTAACCTAGCCTAAATCTGTGCTCATATCAAATGTTAGAATATGAAAGACCTGAGTTATTACAGATTAAATATCTGCTGTAAGTTTGGATTTCTTTTCTGGTTAAGCACTACAATATATAATAGATTAAAAAATAGCTAAGGTAGCCAGTTGCAGCACAAAGTAGCTTACAAATCAGTAAAAACTAAGTCTTTCTCTAACCCCAGTGACTTCATCATATTGCCTTAACCTCCATTCACAAAGATGTTTTTTCAAGATTTCAAAGTACTTCTTCACATGCACTCAACACTGATTTAAACCTATTAGTCTCCAGCGTTCTGATGAAAGTGCTTTCTCTAATGCTAAAGCTCTCACTTTTTGTTACATTTCACAGACTCACTCTTAGGTGAAATGGTTTCTTTAGGGTGCCACTCACAAATCCCTGAATGCTACCGACTCTAACCACAGTTTCTTATTGTAAATATGCTTCCCCTGCCAATACAAATGTCCTGTTATGTTTTACGCTTATTCTTGGCTTTTGACCCATTTGTTCTTTTGCTTAGCAGGAAATCATGATAACACTACTTTTTTATTGAGATCTTTTTAAGACTCTGTATTAACCCTGCTTTAAAAAACAACCACAAAGACCAGTATGTGTTGTGTTTTGGACTATGGTATGCTAGTCAACCGGCAAGACCATGCGAGTTCCCTATTAGATGTTGGACCAAGTTGGTTTATGTTGGTGGGAGCTGGTCTGGTGCTGGTTTACCGGGTGAACTCACATCATCTTGCTGGTCATGCGAGTAAGGTTGGTTGACCAGCATACCAGTGTCCAAGCACATGTGCTGTTTTTTGCTTTTTTTTTCAGCAGGGAGGTATTGCAGTGATGATCATGACATTAGTGGCAACTGCACTAACAGCCACGTGACAAGTGCACTACACTTGCAAAGATAAATTAGATAAAGCCTCAATTGTGGGGTTGCACATTTGATTGAAAAGAAGGGAAAATTAATATCGCACATGTGTATGGAAACAAATCTTTTTGACCACCAGTGTATCATTGTATTTATTGCTGATCAAGTTCCACCCTTGTTGACCCATCACTTGTTACTTGGCAGAATCAGTAAGCCACCTGTCATCGCTCGTGTCCTCCAAATTCAGAGCTAACTAGTTTCTCTCTGCGCTGATTCTTGGGTCCAGATCTGAATGCGCCGAGCCCCTGTCTGAAGAAGACGTGCGATTTCGGGGGGAGCTGTGTAGTGAAGAATGGCGAGCCGGTGTGTGAGTGCCCAGATATGTGCCCCCAGGCCCAGGACCCAGTGTGCGGCAACGATGGACATACCTATAACAGCCCTTGCCATATGAGAGCCATGGGCTGTGCGCTGCAGAAACACATCAACATCAAGCACAAAGGGGCCTGCGGTGAGTCCACACACTATCTTACATGTCTTACACACACACAGATACACACAAACTACCTACCAGTTTTTTTCCCGTATGCTAAGATGAGTGTAATTTTTTCTCTTGACCTTTGGAAAGATGCACTTAAGTCTCCTTCTGAGTAATTCTTTTGCATGAGTCATTCTTTTTTTTATCTCTGAACAGCTTGTTGAACGAATGTATTGGGTATCAAGTGCAAAAACAGTGGTACCTCAGTTCTTGTTGTTAATTCATTCCAGAATTCTTGTCAAGAACCGAAAACATGAGTACCGAGCAATTTTTTCCCATAAGGAATAATGTAAATTTTATTAATCTGCTCTCGACCCCCAGAAAATCCACACTATATAAGGCATGATATGCATTAATGGAGCTGTATTGTACAGGTGCTCGCTGATTTATGAAGGGGATATGTTCCGACACATCCTTCATAAGTTAAATGTGTCATGAATTGAAATGTTTAACAAGTGTTTGGTAGAGCGGTCTATAGTGTATCATAGCAGAGCCTATGATGAGTAATGATAGGTGAGTTATTGTTTCAACCTACATTACATTAAGATTACCTACGGTTGTCTAAAATCATTAACACAGAGCTTATTTTATAATAATGTGTTGGAAAATGTCATGTAATTTAGTGAGTAATGCATTGAAAGTGAAAAGTAAAAGCAAAACACTTACTCTATTGATGAACTCTGGGTGCTAGCATAGCTGCCAAGCTAACTGCAGCCTGTGTTCTGGAGCTTGTTCAGCTCCTGGTTTGCTTTTGGTTGGCTCTTATAACTAAGCTTTTAGGACCCATGGAGACTTATTTGCACTATGAATACAGTAATGTAGATGTAAATATTAAGAAAACGCGGTAAACACAGCGAAGTTCTTCTCTAAGCAAGGGCTATTGTGAACCTGAATCACTGTGTACTGAATCATGACTTGTGAATCGAGCTCTACTCATACAAGTTTAAGCAAGTGTGCTGAGTACCAAGCATACGAGGAGTACCAAGACAAATTTTGCTGGTCAAAATGTGTCGCGAGCTCTGAGGTGGTCGAGAACCGAGTTACCACTGTATGTTAGATATTGCGTGTATTTATATGAACCATTTTCTGTTGATTGCCAGAACATTGTCATTGACGTTTTAAAAAAAATAATAATGTACTCCTTGTTTTTGTGCATTAAGTCTGGAAATAATGGTGATGTAATTTCAGCTCATTACAAATTACATCACAGTTTGCGTTCCTGAAAGTGCTCTCATTTATTTTTTTACATTTGAGTGGTCCTGGCCTGAGGTGTGTTTGACTCATGAGTGTAATGTATGCATACTGTGAGATATTAATTTGCCCCTTTAGTAAATGGCAGTTGTGTTTGGGTATGAGTGTGTGCGCCTGGGGTCATCTGGCGCCGCTGCAGTTTATCTGACTGTGTTGTGTCTGCAGGGCACTGATGATTTTTCCTAGTGCTGTTCCGCTGCTATACTTGCGCCATCAGCACAGAATTGATGTCTAGATAGCTATATCCCAGCACTCACCCAGGGCCAGTACTGGGTATTAGTGTAGGGACGTGGCTTTGGCTGGGGATGCTGTGTATGAGACAAAGTGAGAAAGGAGGAAAACTTTGCCTGGCACTGAGTGTGGCTTGTTTTTTTCACCACTTGTTTTCATGTGGAGCCGAAACCCATAGAGGAACAGCAGCCAGGAGAAAGAATTGCTGTAGGAGAAAAGAGAAATGCCTGGGTTCGGTATATGTAATTTGGAATACAAGCCTGTGGGAGGCAGGTCCCATTGTAGCATTCTGGGGAGTAATAAATAGGCTTTATTAAAAAAGAACACGCGCACACACACAAACATAATGATAAAGTCAGTAAGCAGCTCTATTGATGGAATTGAGTTGGCGCTAAAGCAGGCGTCAGCGGAACAGGGCAATAAAAGTGTAGCACCAAACAGCTAAACCAGAGCAGGCTTGTACGCTTTTTCCTGCCTGTTTACAGAGCCGAGCTCTCCAGCACAAGTGCCCCCTATTATTATTCTCCATTAATTATCCTCTACATTCAAATGACAGGCTCCGATTTACTAGCGCATCAGGCCACAGCCATGCATTACGCCTGTCTGGGAGTGCATGCATTTGCATGTGTGTGTCAAAGTGACCGCTTTTATGGCCTTATTACTTTCGGCATGTGTATGCATATAATCATCGTTTTGTGTCGGATTTACCTGGGAGGAAATCATAAATGAACTTATCTTTAGAGTTCAGGGGCATCTAACAGAAAAATTAGACATATTTCAATAGGAAATGATGTGTGACCATCAGCTGACCTTGTGTTCCAGGCTTGGAGAAGTGAGTTAAAAAGAATAGACTTCTGCAGAACGTGGATTTGTAAACAGCTTGGTGAGACAGGAGCTGGGGGAAAAATGATTAATTGGTTGATTTTTAAAGAAGATTTTTTAGAGCCTGGGAAGAGTTAACCACAAACCATCAAGTTATAGGAAGGAAGACCTTAAGATTGTCCTCTTGTCTTAAGAACAGAGAAATAAAAGCTACCATCTTTTTTTCTTCAGTATTTCAGGAGAAACTGGTCTCCCTTTACTGGGTGCTTTTATACAATATTTAATCATTCTATCTCATTTTTATCATTAGTTGTGTTTCATTCCACTATACTGTATGTGGGTAATGTTGAATAAATCTGATTTGAACATCTCCTGCATCAGCTAAAATCAGTCAAATCTGAGCTGGTGCAGACTTTGTTAGCTGGGTAATATCAGTTGCCTCAGTCAATTGATGGGAGATGGGAGAAATAAAAATGTGTGTTCTTTTTTGTCACATTTCAACTGTCCTTGGTCGCACAGTTAAACCAAGAGGGCCCACCACTATCGGCATAGCCTGTTCTTACAGCAAGAGTCAGTTTGACAAATATTGACCGACCTTAATCCATTGTTTGAGTGCGTCAAAGGAATATTTGCTGCTAATTGTTTCAAACAGGTGTTTAACTTTGGCAATTGTGCATACAAGCAAAATGTTTAAAAAAAAAATGATATACGAACTAGAGGGACGGACCTTCTTCATGGAGCAATTCCCCCTTTTAACATAATGCCCTTTCCCCAATTCCATTGCACTGGGCCTGTTTACATTAATAATTTGAAATCTCTCTTTTTTTATTAAATCAACAACCCCTTAGCCTTTAGTCAGTTATGTTTTAAATCAACCGACTAGAAAATGTAGGCAAAGGGACGGCTAGAGTAATATGGGTGTAAGGACATCTGCTAAATGAGGCAAATGTAAATGTACAGTGGAACCTTGGAATTCGAACTTAATTGGTTCTGGAAGACTGTTTGAAGTCAGAATGCAAGTCATTTCAGACACACCCTCAGGCTGGGTCACTTGCAATAAGGTTTTACCGATGTTCAAAGTCAGACTTTATGTTCAAATTTGGGGGCAAAAATATTTGAACGGACTGCTCAATGGACAAAGTGCTCAAATAAAGTAGCATTCAAATTCCAAGGTTACACTGTAATAGGACAACTCAGAGGTTCCAAACTTTTATAGCAATGTAGCCCCATATTTGATTGGTGTGGTGCCTGTGGAGGATATAGGATCACATTTCAAAATTCAAACATTTGATTGACCACCCGTCAATCAGAATCACATTTATGTTGCATTTGAGCCCTGTGCTAACAGAGGTCAGGATGAGATGTGTTGAAATGGGGGCACTTTATAATGTGCGTCATCTTATGACCAAGCAGGTAATGTTGTGCTTGGAAGATGCGCTGAAGTGGAATGAAGCAAATCGAGGGCACTAAACGGGGACGACACGGATTTAATAAGGCAGTTGACCTCCTGGTTTGATGTGAGATGACTGTTCTCCCTGATCTTCTCCCAATTACCATCTACCTTCTCCTCTGCAGATAAGGCCTGCACAAACTGCTCATTCGGCGCTATCTGTGACGGGCAGACGGGTCGCTGCGTGTGCCCCACTGAGTGTGTGGGTTCCCGGCAACCGGTGTGCGGCAGCGATGGCAATACTTACGCCAACGAATGCGAGCTGCACGTGCGAGCGTGCACTAAACAGCTGGAGCTCCGTGTGGTGGCCCAGGGAGAATGCAGTGAGTGCTCACAAAATTATCGCATCTCATCATCACGCACTCATTTTCCAAATGCACTGCGGCAAGAACTGATCTTCATAATCATGCACGACAATCCAAACACAGTCTGTTCTACGTGGGCTTGTATTCATACCTGTGGACTGTCCGGTCACAACGAGTGCTATGTAAAAGCAATGAGAAGATCAACATTTCTAAATTGCACACATTCCTCATGTTAGCAAAATCTTTTACAGTGGATCTTTGTTGTTATGTTAACCACTCCATGTTGCTGAATTCATGGAGGGTGAATATGGATTTCTGGACAGACACACCATCCACTGCTGTAAGAGCAGAGCAGTTGGATACCATGTGAATCTCCAGTCCTACATGTAGCCAGTGAACAACTCTGTGTTATATGCCTGATTTGCCTGATTCACACCATATGCTGTAACTGCGTTTGATATTGCATTTTGAGCTGTACACTCACACGCCACTTTATTAGGTACACCTTGTTAGTGTCGGTTTAGACCCCCTGTCTTCATTATTTGTGCCATAGATTCAACAAGATACTAGTAACATTCCTTAGATATTATGGTCCATATTGGCATCAAAGTCAAAGTCGGGTTCTATTGTTATTCCAACCATATACACAGTACACAGTGAAACAAAACAACGTTCCTCCAGGACTTACAGGTGCTACATAGTGACAAGACAATGAAGACAGCACAATACCTGTATTTCAAAACAAAAACAAGAACACTACTTAAAGTGCACTTGTGCAACATGTGCAAATTAGTGGAAATTAGTGCAGACAGTACAACAGTGCAACAAAACCAAACAGTGCAGACAGAGAGTATGATGACTGGTAACCATTTACTAAGTATAAAGTGCAGAATGTCCGTTACCAGCAGCAGAAAAGTCTGGTGTGCAAAAGACTGCTTTGTGTGTGTGAGAGTGTGTATGGATTGTGTGGCCCAGTTCATGTTATTCAGGTGCGTATGTGTGGTGATCAGTCCAGTCCTCGGTTATTAAGGAGTCTGATAGCTTGCAGAAAGAAACTGTTACACAGTCTGGTTGTGAGGGCCCGAATGCTTCGGAACCTCTTTCCAGACGGCAGGGTTAGGGTTAAGGTTAGGGTTAGTTACTGTACAGTTGCTGCAGATTTGTTGGCTGCTCATCCATGATGCAAATGTCCCGTTCCACCACGTTCCACCCATTGGATTGAGATCTGGTGACTGTGGAGACCATTTAAGTACAGTGAACTCATTGTCATGTTCAAGAAACCAGTTTGAGGTTATCTGAGCTTCGTGACATGGCACGTAGACGATGGGTACACTGTGGTCATAAAGGGATGGACATGGTCAGCAACAGTACTCAGATAGGCTGTGGTAAAAACATATACTCAAATTATACTCAGTAATACTCAATTGATATTAAGGGGACCAAACTGTCAAGAAAACATCCCCTACACCTTTACAGCCTGAACTGTTGATACAAGGCAGGATGGATCATTTCTTTCGTTGTTTATGCCATGTTGGTTCTGACCCTACCGGATGTCACAGCAGAAATTGAGACTCATCAGACCAGACAATGGTTTTCCAATCTTCTGTTGTCCAATTTTGGTGAGCCCATGCAAATTCTGGTCTCAGTGGCCTGTTCTTAGCTGACAGGAGTGCCAACCAGTGTGGTCTTCTGCTGCTGTTGCCCATCTCCTTCAAGGTTTGACATGTTTTGCATTCAGAGATCGTCTTCTATATACCTCAGTTGTAACAAGTGATTATTTGAGTTACTGTTTGCTTTCTATCAGCTCGAACCAGTCTAGCCATTCTCCTCTTCTGGTATCAACAAGGCGCTTTCACCCAGAGAACAGCTGTCTACTGGATATTTTTTCTTTTGCAGACCATTCTCTGTAAACCCTAAAGAAGGCTGTGCATGAAAATCCCAGTAGATCAGCAGTTTCTGAAATACTCCATGACAATCATGCCCTGTTCAAAGTCACCTTTCTTCCCCATTCTATCTAAATGGCTTGATTTGCTTCCATGTGGTTGGCTGAATGGATATTTGCGTTAACAAGCAGCTGAACAGGTGTACCTAATAAAGTGGGTGGTGAGTGTAAGTCAAGGTAGTGATGTATAGAATAGACTTTGGCTTTGCGGCTTATATGTTATGTTAGGCACGCGGGTGACCCACCAACATGGTGACCCAGATTGCATACACATATACGATTATAAAGATAACACCAGATAAGTAAGTAGCTTCGGTTTGTGAATGCACGTGTAATTTTGCTTTGGGTTTGTGTGTGTGTGAACAGAAACCTGTGGCAACACTGTGTGTACCTGGGGTGCTCAGTGTGTCCAAAATAAGTGCGAGTGCCCTCAGTGTGTGCATCAGCCCTTTGAACCTGTGTGTGGCACCGATGGCAACAACTATCAGAACCACTGTGAACTGCAGCAAGCTTCCTGCAGGCTGAAGAAAAACATCGAGATGGCCAAGGCTGGCACCTGCGACGAAGGTAAGATGTTTTTTTTTATTCACACTGGTTTCGTTACTAGGTCTACATGTCAGTGCATGTCTACTGAAACCCAGAATATAGTAACATTGAACAATGATGGTACAGTTCTGCTTGGTGAACTTAATGTGGTGAGAATGGGGCAGCAGACAGACCGATGCAGATAAAGGATGAGACACAGTCCTGAGGCGCTATCCTTATTATTGTTTTCTCTTTTCACGGTTGGTGTATTTTGTTACACGTAGCGTCTATAAATGAGCTCCTCCTAAAATCAAAGTTACATGAACTCATTTTCGGATCTGCTCATT
The DNA here is from genome assembly GCA_025084515.1 of Ancistrus triradiatus. Taxonomy (NCBI): domain Eukaryota; kingdom Metazoa; phylum Chordata; class Actinopteri; order Siluriformes; family Loricariidae; genus Ancistrus; species Ancistrus triradiatus. The sequence continues at coordinate 191,201 of JAJAGP010000270.1, read as the reverse complement.
GTTTGCGGTTGAATTATTATGTGTAACATGAAATATTACAAATTTTGCTTTTAGACCAATGAATCTGAACTGTCTTTGTATTCTCTTTGTCATCATAACAACCCATCAGCATCTAACAATTGCATGTTTTTTCCCCTCGTCTTTCATGATATCTCATTGCTCTATTGTGTTGGCCTCCTGAATTCTGCAGAGATGTTGCTTTTAGGGACCGGCAGAGTCAGACCCATATAATGGTTTTTTTCCCAAGGCCATGGTTTAGCTATGCTTTCTGTGGTCATATGACCCATATAAAGATAAGAAACTGTTCCAGCTTCAGGTTTTAAGCCTTTGTGTAGGAACAATACCGGTCTCTGTTTTGTCTAGGAAAATTTTGTGTTGACCTATAGCTTTGCATTTATCAGCCAGCCTGGGTCTCTGAAGATCTCCCACAAGGCTAGGGGCCTATGTTGATTTTAACATGTCCAAAAAAAGCCTCACATATCCTGCTTTTGTTTAGACAGATTAAGAAGTTAACTTAGTATTTGCAAGATCCAGGACTACCATAATGGCGGAATAGTAATCCATGATGTGAGAAATGCCATGAAGACAAGCACAAGCCAGCAGTCCTTATTTGGATTATCTTCATGTCAGTCAGTATGCACAATGGTTATTTACGTAGAGGTAACATGGCTTGCCATTTACAGGTTCACCAAAAAACATGCCAACCTTTTAGCTGTGGCCGGGCTGCTAATGCAGTAGGTCTTAACTGGACTTGCACAGAACATAACATCAGAACAAACATGCCGGTCCATAACAAAAAATGTCTATTCCAGTCAACAACAGATCCATGGATTTTAGCCAATATTGGTTTCTAAAGTGATACTGTATATTGGATTGGTGTACAGATACATTTATCAAAATCATTGATTGAGTAAATATTTCTTTATGCACTAAACAGCCATAGAAATGCATAAAATTACAATACTGTGCAAAAGTCTTAGGCCACCATTAGATATGTTGTTTTTGCAGTGGTAAAATGACCAAAAATAACATATTGTCGACGATTGCACCCAAAAATTTGGATTCGCCATGATACTCTTTTCCACTGATCTTCATTCCAATCTTTGTGAGCTTTAACATATCTTAACTTTTTCACCCTGTTCCCCTTTTGAAAAAATGGTTCCTTGGCTGCTACCCTTCCAAAAATACCATTCCTGATCAAGCTCCTTCAGACTGTAGAAGGGTGAACTTGACATCCCAATGGAGCTACCAGATGCTGCTATTGTTCAAGTGTAAGGGGAGGTCACACTAAATACTTGCCACTGATCTGTTTTTTGTTTTCTTTTTTTCAGTGTTTGTAATACTGCTTACACATTTGCTGTATTTTCTGGTTGTATTCTAATAAAGAGACTGAGAAATAATTATACATGGTTATTATGCCATTGATGAAACAATAGCATAGCTAATCTAATGGTGGCCTAAGACTATTGCACAGTACTATACATCTATGCCTTACAAAACTAGAACACAGCTTTCAGAGGATATACCAGTCCCAAGTGTTAATCGTTTAATCCAAGACTAATATTGTATTATAGTATTGACTGATCCGGTATTGATGTCACAGTAACTGTGCCAACTCTTCTGTTGGCTCAGTCTTTCAACTCGCGTCATGCAATAATCATGAGTTCACAGCATAAAGCGTTGTAGTCCAGTATCTGATTTCTGTCTGTACCAAACATGGAGATGACTTTCAGATAGAGAATACCCTGCAACTTCAAATTCAACTCTGCCATAGTTGGGCTTTTGAGCACCAACGGCCATGCTCATTTGTTTTTAATGGCTTCATGAAATGATTTGAATTTTGGAACACCCGTGTAATGATTTGATTTGAAAGCATCCTTCTGTCTAAAAAGTTTGTTTCAGAACAAACAGTTTTGAGTGCCTGCTACTTTAAATGACAATGAGCTAATTACCTGTTCAGCCAGCAACAGCTGTTCCCATGCATAGCTTTCAGCTTGCATATAATGCTTACTGGAATCGGTGCTTGCAAGAATAAAATGGCGCTGTTTCACACACCTGCTTCTCAAGCAGCAGGTTGGTGTTACTGAAATGAGGGGTGGGATAATTCTAGTGATCTTTGTTGTGATACAAGAAAGAGAGCAAAACCTGAATGGCTTGTTGAATTTTGTGTTTTCTAGGACTAGGCTTCCCACACAGAAATGACTGGGTTGTCTGATTTCACAGTTTGTGGGTTGGTATACACTTTAGATACCCACATGTGTATGCACAAGCACTAAAAAAAGTGAGTTTTACATAACCCCTTTAGTTACAATTCACTCTGGATAAAGGCGTCTGCTAAATGCCCGGAATGTAATTTAAGAACTACTGCTTTAGTGGTTATTGCTTTTAATACTCCAGATGCATGCAGGTGAGAATATGAACAAAGCTGCTTGCATATTGGCTGAATGCGTAGGTGCTGGATATTGCTTTTGTCTCACAGAAGCCGTGCAAAAAATAGCATCGCACAAAGTACAAAATATTTTCTCATTGAAGTTGACAGTTAAGGTGTCAATAAAACTGAGACGATTTATTCGTTTATTTACAGCGGGCTTTAAAGCCCACGTTTATTAGCTACACAGAGAGAAATGGAAGTGTTTCTTCACTCATTTACTTTGTAGTAATGAAAAATGACAGTGCTCCCTGCATTTGGCCGCAGTGGGAAATTTATCACCTGTTTAATTTCACACTCCACTAAGCTTAAGCTTAGCCTCTTTGTAGACACTGACAAAGTAGTGTGTGAGAGCAGTGCATCACCAGGGTGCTCCCTCCCCTTTTTAATTGAATACATGTTTGCTAAACAGGATTATGTGCTGCGAATATCCAGGCGTTACACCTGAAAAGGGTGAAGTATCACTAGGAAAGTCATAGGGTCACCCCTGGCGATATGACTGTGTGAGAGATGTGTGTGAAGAGGGACCGGCACATGCTCAGTCATGCTACCCAAGTAACTGCTTTGTTTCTGGTGCAATTCTCTATCACTCTTTATTTTGAGCTGGCTTCATTTGAGCTAACGTGCCCGTTCTGCCCTTCAGTGCTCTGGGTGTGACGAATGACAAACAAAAAATAGGCAAACAAATTCCTAGAGCTTCAGCCGTAAAGACCGCGGCGTGTGCACATGTCCACTAGCTACACATTGCTGATGTGCAAGTTGACATGCCCACAGAGACACTCTGGACCGGATCAGCATCAATACTGAGCTTATTAAACAAACTGAATAGTGACCAGACGTGTCCAACACACATTCAATACCTCCTCACAGCCATGGTTGCATGTGATGCAAGAGAAGCATCAAGAACACTGTTTTTATGAACAAATCAGAAAATATGTACATGTAATAAAGATGAGCGATCACATTAAAGACTAACATTGCTTAAGAAAATGTAACTTGGTGAAAGGTAAGTTTTCTTCGTGCTGCGATGTGTCAGAATAAAAGTCCCATGCAGGAACTTTTCCCCCTTAAGTTACTGTATCAGCTCTGCAAGTGAAAAACGTTCTTCTGCGTTATTAGCACTTTCATGTAGGCTAAAAAGTTATAGCTAATGAAGTTGGAATGATGTGGCTAAATATGAAATAAATAATATCTGTTAAGTAGTACAGTAATTAGAATTTGTCACGCTTATGCTCAGGTGATTGGAGAAAAGCGAAGGAGGTGGACGTAAGCAGAAGTTGAATAGCTTTATTTAAGTAATTAGACATAGAGAAGAAGACCGGACCAAAACTACACACCAATACAGAGACATACAAGCAGGCTAACGGCTAATAACGAACACGACAACACAGAAGACAGGAGGCTAAGGCCTAACACTAACAGTGCACGTAGTTATACAGGAATCTAAAGGCTAGCACTAACAGTACACACGATTATACAAGAGGCTAAAGGCTAATGGTACATATGATAATACAGGAGGCTGGAGGCTACAGGCTAATGCTAACATTACACACAATGATACAAGAGGTGATTAAAGGCCAATGCTAGCAGTAAACACGGAGTAATACTGGAGGTAGGAGGCTAAAGGTTAACACTAACTGTACAAACGATGATGCAGGAGGCTAAAGGCTAACACTAACATCACACACAGTTATACAGGAGGCTAAAGGCTAAGAATAAAATGACACACGGTGACACGGGAGGCAGGTGACTAAGAACTAATGCTAACAGTACACACGATAATACAGGGCTTTACACAGACCCAAGTGAGAAGGGAAACAAGAGAACAATGCGAAGCAGGGAGCTAATAGCAGAACTACAAATGGTAGCCACTAGAAACCTGCTGTATTTTAAAGTAAATAATCTATGGCTATAAATTATTAAGTAGATAACTTGGTTTAATTCTTGCATATATCATCTAAGCCGCCCATGGAGGATGGGTCCCTTTTTGAGTCTTGGTCCTCCCAGGGTTTCTTCCTTATAACATTCAGTGAGTTTTTCCCAGCCACTGTCACCCTAGGCTTGCTCAACTTGGGATTAGCCTTAGATATTAAAAGATGATTTGGTAAATGGAAAATGGTAAATCTGCTTTGAGACAATGTTCTATTGTAAAAAGTGCTATAGAAATAAATCTGACTTGATGTTGTTAGAGTAATGACAAAAGCTATGTCAATGTCATGACAGTCTCACATTGGCACATCACCTCGTGCTGTTATACATTTGCTATTTGTCTATAATTATTCTAGAACATTATTGGTTCATCATTACTGCTTCTTTTTTTTAGGCTGGCTGTTTCCTTCACTATTATGCATTAGTAGAAATCGTATAGTTAAACGGAACCTTGTTAGGTTGATTGAGTAAAAGGGAAGAAGGCCTTTGAGAATAGCAGTGGCAGACAACTTTGTTGGATTTGGAAATAAAAAGGGTTTGACATCAAAGCAGAGAAACTAATTAGCACCCCTTCTCATCACCCCATTGCAGACATCCCTTTTATGTATTCATTTTGTTTTATTTGGGTTTTATTCCTAATGCATGACCGGAATAGTGCCTGTCCTTGCTTAGTGTGCATAAAAGACCTTGGGTGGCCCAAAGAGCTTTATACAGGGATGTAGATGCAGGCTTCGGCTATGGTCAGAGTTAGATTTTAGCACAAATGTAATATCGTTGTGCCTGAAAAGGCAACAGTGCCACAATACACGAGTCTGTTGTTTATAAGGTATTTTTGTAAGCAGATCTTGCAATAGAATATGATCAGATAAAACAGAAAAAAAAGATAAAAAAAGGACATAATACTGATTCCCAGTTCATGGCTCCCAGCTGATGGCTCTTTACTGCTCTTGTGTGATTCAATTCAGCAGCCATGTTATTCAGTAAAACTAATCAACAACTTTAGTGTGTTGTTTTTCATTCAGCTGCAGCTGGGTCTCAAGCATGTACAATGTTTTCCTTTTGACCAATAAAAAACAGAGAGACATTTTGGGTAAGTGGATTTTGTTTGAATTGAAGGGTAATAGAAAGTAACCTGGGAACTGGAAAATGGGTGGGTAAACTGACGCCTTTTGCTAGCTACCAATCTTTACCTTTAGGTTTCTACTCTTGGGGGTGGGGAAAGGAAACTCATATTTGTTATGAATTAAAATATTGTAAATAGTTTCCAGGAGCAGAGCTCCACATTACAGAGCTTTAAATTTTTCTTCAGCTCATGGCCCTGAACAACATTTCTAGATAGTTATGTTTTTTCCCCACTGGTTTTCATTCTACAGCAATTCATTAATGTGGAATGTGGTATTAATCTGTGTCTTTAACCCCCACAAAAGTTCCAGAAAGAAGGCCATATTCGCTAGCTCTTTTAGCCAATTTGTGATGGTGTTCAGGCAAGGAGCAGATATTAATTCCTTGCTCGATTTTGCCCATTGAACTATCATTTCAATTTGCCTATAGGCACTGTGCAGCGTTAGCATAATGTTAGCCTAGTTAAATAAAGGCCTGTATTAGATGTATGATCGTTCAAGCTTTACCAGTTGTAAAATAGGAAGCTTTGGTTTGAACACGTTTTCTGCATGCGTGTGTGCACAGAATCCATGATGGCCCCTTACAGTCCAGTCCTGCTGTACAGCTCATGTACTGCCTAATCACAGCCAAAAGATTCACAGCATGAATCGCTGTCAGTTTGTTTGGACCATCTAAGGCGTCCTGTAGTTTGGCAAATAATGTACTAACAGAATAAAATTGAGATTTTCCAGTGCATTACCAGTGCATTACCATTTGTCTGCGTATCATTTTTATCTTAACGTTGATGCAAAATCCTTTTTAAAATGCAGAAAGCTGCATTATCCCTTAACGACAGCAGGTACACCCTAATGCCGATCAAACTCGGCCGCCGAAGCGTGATGCATGCAGAGTGTTGTATTTGCTCGGCATTTATCTGTATGAACAGACTGCTAGGGCTCAGTGCCTTTATTGTTTCCATTGTGGGGCTAATAAACTTAAAGCCCTTCCAGTCTATCAACCCAGTGGGACTGTCACAGTGGACTTTTCTAAAGCTGACATGAATGCGGCAGCACCGTGGGCTAGATGCTGAGCCCTGACCTGCTCCATGAGCTACTTAAAATGCTTTATGGTAAAGTGCAGTTGCATTAGCATGGTATTGATTTCCGTCAGGCTGAGTGGGCTTGCAGAAATGACTGTTATGAGCCAGTCATATAAGATGGAAAGCTGAAGCTGCCGTCTCAAAACATGAGGAGTTTGTGTTTATGAGCATATCTAAAAGTGAATGTTAAAATAACTCGTATGAGACTCGTGTTATTAGTTCTAGAATCTTAACGAGACACTTCTCTTGTGAGATTTCATCAGCTGTCATTAGCTACAATGTAATTGCTCCATGATGGGCTCAAGGGTTTAATATTTCCTCCGAGCTTATGCAGCTGACTAATGAGCAATCATATTTATTAAAACTGTGCTTCATGAGTTGGCTCAAATCTGGTGTATTTGGAGAGCACTCAGCTAACATCTTAGTTTCTTTACCATAATCCTTTCCTTTGAAGGAGAGCAGCGAGTTTTCAGCATGCCTGCGGCACTCTGAGCTCAAGTTGATGCTAATCACACCTAATAAAGTTCGCTTATCAGGATATTAGGGCTGTGACACAGCTTTGACTCGCATTGATTTCCGATGGTGTTGGACAGAGTGCTAGTTTTGTCAGATTTTCTCCGGCCCTTGTATTGAAGGGGGATTTGGGTGTAATCATGTAATGGTTTGAAGAAAAAATACTTCTTTCTTTCAGTCTTTAATTGAAATTAAGAGGGATTTATTTCCAACATGTAAAGCAGAATTCACTCTGGCTTCAATGTAAACATGGTGGCCCCACCACTGCCTTCTTAGTTCTGAGAGCTCTTAAATCTTAAATATGTTAAGCCGGAAAAAAAAAGTTAGTTTTCTCCTAGCAATATTTGTCCAAGATGTCTGCCTCGTCATATACTCAAACTAGAGCAAGAGTGTTGTTGCACAAATTTGCATGTATAATTGGAATGTACAAGTAAACGTCTGAGAAGCTGAGGAAACTACACAACTGGCTATGGGCTACGCTTGGTCAAAAACAGGCTATGATATAAGCCCATTGTCAAATCAGTAACCACAAATCAGATACACAACTTCAATTTAATTTTCAGCAGACGGAAGAATGTTTCCAAGCCTGCAGGGTTGAAGTGGGGCTGAATGTCTTCATTGTTGGTAGTGCATAGTGCAGTCACATCTCCAGACACAATTCAGTCATTTAACAAGTTCCATTGCTAATCATGGCAACACAGACGTTCAATTTCAGTTCAGATGTGAGGACATTTGTTGCACCGGCACCACCAATTTCCATCTGCCCTGGGCTGTTCTGTTTTTGCGCTGCCTGATTCAGTGTCCCTGATGCAGTCGTGACACATTTTAGAAATAGCCAGTGTCCTTAACTATAAGATGATGATATAATAATGATTGTAAAACAAAGAGCAAGTTGATGTACTACCCGTGCTTATAGATTTCAGGTTGGTTATATAGTGCGTCATGTTTGTTTTGTGTGTTTGCATGAATTCAAAGTCAGTTATAATGTTTCTAGTTTAAGTTAGCAGTATACTTTTTGACACCTGAATGTGTTAACTGCATGTGTAAATTAATACCTGTGAAGATCAGACACATGTTTTGCACCATGGATTCAGTCACTGTGGCAGAGAATGAGAATAGTGAACATGCCGTTACCACGAGTCCACATTTCACAAGACAATGAGCCTGGTGTTATAGATTTGCACACATACTGTCATTTTTATGCAGCACTACATGGCTGCCGGTCTAACAGTATATGGGCATGCACCACATAACGTAATTGTATCTTATATATGCCCGTGGTCCAGTAAGGTTGTTCTCCTTATTATTAAGGCTTATTATTAACTTACTTAACCCAAATATTACCTTGGCAGATAGGTCAGCTGAAATAGACTTGAATGACAGATGTAAACCAGGCAAACCAAAGCACAGAGAGGTGAATTATCATGCAGAGAGATACACCAGACGTCAGGGAGATGAACCAGAAGACAGGGAGATGAACCAGAAGACAGAGAGACAAACCAGTGTGCAGAGAGGACCAGAGAATAGAGAGATGAGTCAGTCAGAGAGCAGCAAAAATGTTAAGGGTGCATCAGCGTGAGCTGTTTGGCTGGTGTGGCACTCCTTACCAGCAGCACGCTGATAAGACACAGGTTAGATGTGCGCTCCACTGGGTGCGAACCATGCACGGATCATGGGACAGTTGCGGATGTCCTAGTGCAGTGAGAGTGTCGATGGGATGTAGCAACTGTATTGCATGTGTGCAGTATGTTGGCTATTTAGCCAATATTTCTACACTACAATGTCCCATATAGTTTTACTGTATAATATGTAGCATATAAGCAAACAAGATCACGTAACGTGCATTCTCACAGAATGTATTGTGGATGATACGGCTATTGATTGGTTTTAGCAATGGTTCACATTTTTGTGGGCTATCTCCACAGAATGTCTTCTCAGTCCTGCCCTGACTGGCCCACATGACAAACTACTGCCTTTCAAATAATCTCAGGTTTACAGTCTATATTAGATAGACATTATTAGTAAATCAGTTGCACCATGATCACCAATGGTAGGTTGCAAATAACATTTACATTTACAGCGACTTACAGTCTTACAATCCAAGCAATTGTGGGTTAAGGGTCTTGCTCAAGGACCCAACAGTGGCAGCTTGGCAGAGGTGGGATTTGAACCCTGGACCTTCTGGTCCAGAGTCCAGTACCTTAACCACTAGGCTACCACAGTCCCATTTGGAGTCTTAGTAAATGAAAGCCTTAGAACAATGGCTCAAAACCTTTCTACCTTGGGGGGGTAGAAAGAGTGTTATTACAAACCTTATCATTACCCCCATTTTTACGTTTTGCAGTTGTTGAAAAAGTCTAATACACAGTATTTAGAACAACTGTGTGTAATAACATGATGTAAAGTTTTAACAGGCTTTAAATGCAGTGTCCAAATAGCTATAGCTTGGGACGGAAAGAGAAAAATAACAAAAATAGTGCGGTAGTATATTTTCCTCAAACCAATCCGAACAAGCAAATGAAGCAAAAAACATTCTGTAGTATTTCCGCTTAATTGAAATATAAAGAAGTCCCCTTGGTGGTGTTGCTGTTCATTTACTCTCCGTGGTTAACCATTATCTTGTGTGTCCAGCAGTACATTCGCTTCAGTCTCCACTCCAACATGAAGAAAATTTCAATATCCACTGCTCGGCATGCTCCGGCTGTAAAACTACTTCAAACTAGTGCCTATTAATTCTTGGCAGCCACGGATTTAAAAAAAAAAAAGTTTGCTGAAAGTATCCAAGAATAGTTTTCTTTATTAGTAGGCAATGTGCCGCATTAAGATATGCAAATGCGTGCCTGTGTTTGTTTGGTCCCCTGTGCCTGTATGTGTCTTTCTGTCTTCATGCTTTGTTTTTGCAACTTCTAAAGAACATAGTCTAAGTGGCTTAGAGACTTGAGCTGTTGTTATATAGGTTCTCTCTCTCTCTCTCTCTCTCTCTCTCTCTCTTTCTCAAGAATTAGCATTTACCTTTTTATGTGAAGGCAGCATGCTTGTATTCATGCTTATATTTTTTTTCTTGCAGACTGCGGGTCTGGAGGTTCAGGCTCTGGGCTAGAAGCATGTGAGCAGGAGCGCTGCAGGAAGTTTGGAGGCTCATGGGATGAAGACACGGAGGATGACCGCTGTGTGTGTGACTTCAGCTGCCAGAACGTCCCTCGCAGTCAGGTAGACGCACACACTCAGTAGTTCATCCCCAACCCCCGTCTTTTTATTTGAAATTGAAGCATGTGCAGTACAAAACAGCACAATAAATCCACTCCCCCAGCCACAGCCCTCTCAGAAAAGAGTTGCTGTCCCTTGTGATCCATAAGGCACAGCTCTAAAGCCCTCCGAGGCCATCGATGAGGTCAAGGACAGGGGTCCTTGTCTTGCAGAAAGTGTGACCTCATCCACCTGCTATTGGTTGGAGGAGTAGCCTTTTAACCTTCTGTTTAATAAGGACAGCCTTGCCTACAAGGTCGTAATGACAATGACACGGTGTCTTTTAGAAGATATGTAAGGGTGTTGGGAGATGTCAGGCAACGTTGTTGAGGGATTAGGGTCTAGGTTGATGTGCAGAGCCTGCCGGAGCTCATTTCTTAAGCTTAAATAATTCTATTCATGAAAAGTAATTCCCTGTATTTATAAGGTTGCACAGATGAGATCTCTCCGAGATGTATGCCAGCTGAAGTGTTAATTTTCTAATTTGAAAACAGTTCACGCAACCTCAGCAGAGAATCAACTTAAATATGACATTTTTTTCCTGAAATGTAATGCACCATAACTGTTATTTGCTCAAATTAATATATTTGGAAAAATGAAAACCTAATATGTGGCAACCCAATAATGTTTCTTGTTGCCAGTCATCAGTCTTTGTACTCTTGTTTTTCATAAATGATGTTGTTAGTTTGTAATTATATATATATATATATATATATATATATATATATATATATATATATATATACGTATACATGTATGTATGTATGTATGTATGTATATATATATTTAGAGCCATGAAGATGTATAGAAGTATATGGGCTTTGTAAGAATGCCACTTCCTTCTATAGGCTGATAGCGGTCCTTTTAGCAAAATTATAATTAAAGTGGGTGCAAAAATGTGAGACTAATCTGACTGACCATACAGTTCCTTGGAGTAGACCAAGATGATGGTTTAGCCAATAATGTGGGTTACCATTTGCAAATAATGTGGTTTGAATAGTTCATGTTAAAAGCCATATCAAAAATGAAGAGATGTGATAAATTAAGTTACATCACCCAGCTTTAAATAGGCTACTGCTGCTTTTACTTTTCACTGTAACACCATACAATGTTTTTCCCTTGTTTCTTTGCAGGCCTGTGGCTCAGACATGAACACTTACAGTAACGAGTGTGAGCTAAAGAAGGCCAGGTGTGAGAAGCGGATTGATCTAGTGCTCCAGAGCCAAGGCCCATGTGCAGGTGAGGAACCTCTCTTTTAGTCTTTGTGTTTTTTTTTCTTCTGGAGAATGACAGATGCTCAGTCACCGGTGGCAAAATGCCGTGTTGGTAACACACTGCTGCAACAACTGAGAAAGAGAGAGAGAGAGAGCTGGGAAAAGAGGGAGTGTATATGATCAGACTAGAGTGATTCCCTCTGGCTCATAAGTAGAGCTTCATACTAGGAACAGACACGCCACCTCGCATGTGCCATCTTTTCCTCACTTTCTTTCTCACCTTTTTTCAGTCTCCTTCTGACTACTGTCTCTTGCCGTCCCTTCGCATAGTCTTCCAATCCCTTCTTATCTTTACCTCCCCTTAACTCCACTTGCTGACTTTCCTGCCCGAAAGCCACTCAGGCCTCCTAGCCAGGCTCAGTCATGCTTCTGTAGCGACTGTGAAAAATCAATCCTTTTGGAGAACTTTCTACTGATGTGAGGGGCTTTCGACTGCCTCCTCCTTCCACAGACTGACTTCAGATCAATGGGAATCTCATTGGGCCTTTGCAGTTGATATGCACCAGATAGCCCACTTGCTGACCTCAGACTTGGGAGAGGAAGAGCAGCCTTCAGAGCACATTGTTAATTTCACTAATTGGAAATGAGCTCTCTGTGACCCCCAGACAACCTTGAGTGAATTGCTCTTGAGAAGTGACCAGGCTGAGTTGTTTCATTTTATTTGTATCCTTTATTTCTGTGTCTGTGGTTTAGAAATGCTTGTTAAGAATTTGAGGGCTTCAGACCTATTTCCATCAGAACCTGGACCTTCCATGTTTCAAAGATGTGTGTTAGGTTAATTGGTGTCTCTAAAAGTGTCCCAGTCTGAGTCTGAGTGTGTGTCTTATGATTTGTAAAGGTAGAGGTGGTCGGTTTGCACCCAGACACAGTGACATTGGCTTTGCCCTCTGGGAGCACTAGAGGTGAAACCAGGCCTTATGGAAGATTAACATTATTATAGGATTAACAGAGGAAAAGCGTTCATATGAGGGAAGGAGTTGTGTGTGTTTGTGTAGCTGTGTGTAGAGATTTGATCTTGGGATCTGACGGTTACTACACATGCACTCTATGCCCTATTGCCTTGTACTGTGCCAGAGCTCGGTTGTCCCAAATCCCTACTCCCCTGCTGGCCTGCACTCACATTGCACTTAAAAGATCTGTGCCCGAGCACGCTTATAATGCAATTTTTCTGTGGAGAACATTCATTGCTTCCACCAATCTCCCGAACTCAGATAAAAGCTTTCTTAATTTAACTGAACTGTTCCTTTATGCTTTATTTTTATTTCTTTTCTGGCATTCCTGTTCTCAGCATTGTTAGTTTTCTCAATTGCTCTTTCCACCTACTTTTGTTTTCACCCTTATTTTCTCTCTTCCTCATTTTGTTTCTCTTAATACCCCCATTTTGTATCACATTATTGTGTTATTTCACTTTATTTTACTCTGTTTTCACAGTTCCTGCAGACCAGTGTCTGTACTAGCCACAAATAGTGTCTAACTGTCTTATTAAGGGCGATTTAAAACTGATTAAAATATATGTGTGCTATGTGTGCTATGGATAGTCACTAAAACTGAATCACTGCCGACACTAAACTGTCTAAAACCTCAGCAACTCACAGCACAGTGTCTCGTCATTTTTTAATAGTAACGGTGTCTTGCCAATATTTATGGTATTGCAGTGGAAATAGCCAGGGATGTCTCTCATACTAAGAGAAATATACCTGGCAATGAAGGTTTAGGCAGCTCTCTGCTAGTTGCTCAAAGGAAAAATGAAGTTCACCCCGACAGATAAGCTGGAACATAATAAGCTTGCTCATGTTATGCATCAACCAATAAATATCCCCTCAGCATGCACATTGTCTGACAGTTAATTTCCGCTAGATGTAACCCACAGGGTCAAAAAGCAAAAGCAAGCTTTCTTATTTTCCTCTCATTTATCCTGGTGCGAGTAGTGAAGTTACCCAAAACAAAGCACCAGTCACATGGCAAGCTCAGGAACTCATGGGTACTGCAAGGTATAGCCTGCTGATTAAACAGCCTTCTAATTCATTGTGAAATATAAAAGTTAAATAAATAATACCCTTTATATTGAGCCATACAAGTCAGAAATTAATCAGATGAGTAATGTGCATTAACGTAAAAAATAAGCCACATTTACGAATGTATATGGCAACATGTTTGTGTTGTAATTATGAAGTCAATTCCTAAAACACCATTGTGCTAAAATTCCTTCATTCCCTCCATTCTGCTGATTCCTCAGTCAACTCGTCTGTTTACACTTTTGTCAGTAAGTTTTTGGCAAACTCTTTTTTTTGTTATGCAAAAACAGATCTAGAAACTTGCCCTGCAAATGTGAGGTTCTTGCTCTGAACAGTTCGTGAACAGTTCTGGACAAGTCTTGTATATCTCAATATTTTTAGACCCTCAGAGAAATTGTACCTCATAAGATCCACAGAAGAACTGCCATAAGAGATCCTGTCATAGTGCGAATGATTGCACTGCAAAGCTGTGTGGGTGTAAAAAAAAAAAAAGGTGGGGGAAAAAATCCCCCAAAATAATGACAGGGGAAGAAAGTATGAAATTAAAAGTTGCCATGTCATAATAGGGCCTGTGCAGCAAGGAGGGTTTAATGAAGTGTGTCCAGAGCCAATCTCTGGCTTTGCAATTGCTAGCCCAGCGACTCATCACCATTAGAGTGCCGACGCCACATTCTCACCAGAGACACAATGATTTATATCCTAGTGGTCGCTCATCCAGATGCCACGACGCAAACACACGGAAAAAGAAAGATATGCTTCTCCTTTTTACTGCTGACACTCATTGTACTCAATGGCGTAGAGAGAAAGGCAAAATTAACAGATGAAAGCCAGAAAAGGAGAAGAAATTGATTTTTAAAAAATTTGAGACAGAGACCATCTGGCTTCTGCTAAAATTCAGTTAGATATGTCTCAGATTCTTAGGCTTTAAAGCCTAATTAAGGCTTGCATTTAAATGAGTATTGCAGAACTTCATGTAGAAGTGTACATGCAGGAAAGACCGGTAAATCCTAGGCCTGTGTTGTTACAGTGCTGTGCAAAAGTCTTAGGCCACCATTAGATTAGATATACATTTCTTTAAGCAATGGTGTAGTCGACTTGTGGAATAAATTTTCAGTTTCTTTATTAGAATACAATCAAAAATATAGTGAAATCTGTATATAGTATTAAAAAGACTGAAAGAAACATGGTATATAGGCTACAGTGCCAAGTACGCTGATTTAGTGTAACCTCCCCTTGCACTTGAGCAACAGCATCATCTGGCAGCTTCATCAGGATGCCAAGCTGACCCTAAGAAGCTTGATCAGGAATGGTCTTTTTGGGACAGCAACAGCCAAGAAACCACTTTTTCAGAAGGGGAGCAGGGTGGAAAGGCTATGATATGCTAAAGCTCACAAAGACTAGAATGAGGATCAGTAGAAGAGTACTCAAAATCCAAATTTGAGATTTTTGAGTCTAGTTCTCGACAATATGTTATGTATTGTCATTAATACCGTTACTAAAACAACAAATGTAATGGTGGCCTAAGACTTCTGCACAGTGCTGTACATGTGTACACTCTGCTGGCTGGGGAATAATTGAAAAGAACTGGTCCGTCAAGGATTTGTCATATGTCAGTCTGCACACATTCAAAGAGCCGCCCTGTTTTCATTGCCAATAATGTCATCATTTTCCCCTGATTTAGAATTGTAGTCTGGAACTGTAAATAGAATTGTTATCTCAGAACCAGACGCAGACTCTCCCTCTGGTGCTCCTGCATCGGTTCCTATTGTGCGGCTCTAAATTGCATTTAGCTTATGATTGCTTAGTATAGTTTGTCTAAGTAGAATGCTGGGAATCATTCAGCATGTTCCTGTTTGCCTATTGCTCTTCTCATTTCCTCTGTTCTTTCTCCATTCCAAGATACGAAAATAGGCGTGTCTGGTCTGACTACAGTAGTACACTGCAGTGAGACGGTGTATGGATGCTGTAATGACAAGAAGACTGCTGCACTTGGTGTTGAAATGGCAGGATGTCCCAGTACGTTAAGTTCTGTTCCTCTTCTTTATCTTTATCTGTTCCTCTTCTCTCATAAATATAGCACTGCAGGGTCCAAATGTCCGAGTCCATTTCCTGTGGACTCCTTTTCTTCCATTAGTCATCGTAAATTAATCTTAATCAAGTGTGATCACTTCAGTATAAATTTTCGTCATCCATAAATGTTTGTTGTTTGCTAAAAGCAATCTAGTGAACTATTTGGTGGACTGTGTTAATTAAATATCTGTCTTGCATTAGTGGACAAAAGATGAAAACAGTGCTCATGGCTCATAGGATTTATACTGTACCATGTCATTAAAATGTACAAAACAGGGCAGCAAGAAGGATGTACAGATATGGGTTTAAAATATTTGTGTGGAGAAAATGCTATATTGTAATTTACTGCATTTTATTCTGCTACAGTGTTTCTAAACATTTGATGTTACAATTGTAGTATGCCAGTCTGAATGATAATTTTGCACTTTAGAACTGTTTTGCATCCACAGTATGTAATTTGTCCTTAACTTTTATGAGAAACCTCAGAAATTATGTATTTTATTCAATATTTTTGTTTACTTACATTGTTTTTTAACTATTACTACAGACTTATTTGACTAGATAAATTAGTTTCATTCTTGCATATATTACCTAAGCCATCCAAGGAGGACAGGTCCTTTTTTGAGTCTTGGTCCTCCCAAGGTTTCTGCCTTATAATGTAACTGTCACGCTAGGATGGCTCAGTTTGGGAATGGCCCTAGATATTAGAAAATATTTAAAATTGTAAAGCTGCTTTGAGACAAAGCTCTTTTGTGAAAGGTGCCATATAAATAAATCTGACTTGACTATCAATAAGTTTTGGCTAAACAAAATGTCCTGTCATGTCTTGGACTTATACAGTGCCTATAGAACACCATATCAAAAATCCTTACCTTTGTCACTCTGAAAATCTTCCATTTACAACTTTACACATTAGAACTCTCAACACTGAAGTGAAAATAGCATTAAAAATTGTGGTCAGCTACTAAAATTGATTGTGTAAAAGTGATCATCCCATTTCAAGTAACTGTTCTAAACTTGCTCAGGCTCAGTCACATTCCAGCTCACACACCAGGCTTATTGGTTCCTACCTGATATCGATTGTAGAGGTTTAGTCAGAATAAACCCATCTGTTGCTTGTGCAGTCCACTTCTAGCAGTACATGGTAACGTAAATAATTCACCGTGGTTGGAAAGGAGCCTTTAAAAGGGCTCTGTGATAAAGCCGTGGAAAGCCAGAAGTTAGGTGAAAGGGTTTCAGAGGCTTTATCTATCCCTCTGTGTACCATTCAGAGCATTCTTTAGAACTGGAACCTATATGGCACCACCAACAAAATGCCTAAATTTGGCTGTTCCTCCAGGCCTGATGATCAAGCCATGAAAAGATTGGTCAGGAAAGCTACCAAGAAGCTGATTTTGAAATACTTACATCTTTATGGCAGAGATTGGTCCATCTGTGCATGTGGCTCTAATCTCATAAGCATTACACAAAGATGGAATCTTCTCAAAAGTGCTACGATGTGTGTCATTTATGCTTCTGATACCATGTGGCAAATGAAACCATGGTCAGATGAGACCATGACATTTTTGGACTGAAATGCAAGCATTATATTTAGTAAAAAACAAAGAAGCATGGTGGTGGCAGCATTATGTTGTGGGGTGTTTTTCTTGAGCAGGTACTGGGCAGTTGGTCAGGTTTTAAGGAAACATGTTGCATTTACCCCAAATACACAGCCATAAAAAACAATGTAGTGGCTTGAGGATAAGAATTTGCATGTCCTAGGTTGGCCAGTTCAGAGCCCTGATCTAAAGCCAGTAGAAAATATTTGAAGAGATTTTTGAAGAATGTTGTCCGTTGGCACTCGTCACAAAATTTGACTGAACTTTTAGATTTCAAATACTTCCAAAAAGGCTGATGGTTGTAAATAAAGTAAACGGTTGCTCTAAAAATTATTAAATCATTACTTTTCCAACCCTGTTATTCTAATTTTGCATTTTTAATTTTCAGAACATTTATCTTTTTTTTTGTTACTGGAATGTTGCAAGGCAAAATGTGTAAAAAAATATATATATATATTTTTATGTTCTGCCTTAGTTTGAAACGTTACCTAATTTTTGGCAAGACGGCTGTTCTTCCCAATGTCTCTTGTATTTACTACCCATAACACTCTTTGTTGTTACGCTTTTTATGGGTGTATGAGTAATAAAGCTGTGTGTTTGCTTAGGTAAGTGTCACTGTAACCAGTATGGCTCTTATGGAGGACCATGTGACCCGAGCACTGGTCAATGTTCCTGCAAGCCTGGTGTTGGGGGGCTCAAGTGTGACCGATGTGAACCTGGTTTCTGGAACTTCCGTGGCATCGTGACTGAGAACACAAGCGGCTGCACACGTAAGTATGGTAGTGTGTTTCCATGCACGCTCCTAATCTGATTATTGTCATTTTGACAGTTACCTGCTTATTGGAGTGGTCATGTCTTCAAAGTACTCTGACATATTAAACTGGAGTGAGACCATTATCAGTTTTGATGATTGAAGGCATTCAAATTTTACATTTAATAACACTTGGTATTTCTACAACTGTGCATGCATGGGATAATAATACCTGCATACTAACAAACTAATTTCTGTGTAAAAAATAGTAACCGCCGCTGCTGTACAGTGGTACATTTGTTCCAGAAGGCTTGTTGACTACAGAGCAATTTTTCCCCTAAGGAATAATGTAAATTGAATGAACCTGTTGCAGACCCCCAGAAAATCCACACTGTATAAGGCATTATATGCATTAATGGAGCTGTATTGTACAGGTGCTCCCTGATTTACCATGGGGATATTTTCAGTATCATAGCGGAACCTACCTTATTGTTTAATATCATTATACCTTAACCTACACTTGGCCGAAATCTATATAATAAAGTGTTGTATAGTAAAATATAATCAAATAAATTATATAATAAAATGTTGAATAATCTCATGTAATTTAGTAAGTGATGGATTGAAAGTGAAAAGTAAAGCAAAATACTTACTTTATTGGTGAACTCTGGTCACTAGCATAGGTGGTAAAGCTAATTCAGCCTGTGCTCCGGAGAATTCAGTTCCTGTTTTCCTTTCGGTTGGCTATTTTTACTATCTTTTAAGGATCCATGGGGTCATATTTGCACTAAGAATACAGTACTGTAGAGGTCAAAATAAGGAATAGCACGATAAACACAGCAGAGATCTTCACTGATTGTTGTGAAACTGAATCACTGTGTACTGAATCATGAATCATGGCTGGAATGAGTTGCTTGATTCGACTCCTACAAGTTTAAGCAAGTACTCAAATTGTTCTAGTCAAAATGCATCAACATCGAATTTGACGAGTTCCGAGGTGGTCGAGGTACCACTGTGCTTATTTGAGATATTTAGTGTAATAAGATGTGGTCTGGAATGCAATTCTCATTTTCAGTTTGGGAGTTGAGGACAGTATTGTATGCATTTGGTGTAGTTATTAACTTAGTGTGCCTCTGCTAAGGACTGCGTTATGTTCCTGTAAGCATGGTTTGAGACAGGCTCTGAAGGGAGAATAACTTCACTAGATTGCCGAGTTACATTGCTTCCTGAAGGTTTATTATTCTAGATAGAATAAAGTTATTGTAGGTATGCCTCTCTTTACGTATACTGTACATGTACTATATGAGAATATTTAATACAGAAAAGTACAGTTCCAATACTGTACTGTAATCCTTATCTTTGCACTCTATATACAGTTTGTATAACACACACCCACAGAGAAGGCAAATAAAGGATAGTATACATAAATAGAAAGGGTATTTTTCCAAGAAAACTGCATGCAAACGATACGCAAATGCGTCAGAGAAGCTGTTGAAACGCTACCATCTACACAGCATCTTTAACGCCACCACGTCCAATGCCTAAACTGTTACACACATGCTAAACCTTTGATTTATGGAAATTCATGATAGTTATAGAAAATACAGTAATGTACATAAAACAACAACTAACCTAGGAATCTCTTAGAATTACTAATTAAAATAATTGGAGTTAATTGGAGTTAAGTACAGTACTGTATACTGTAACATACATTGTTTTGATTCTATTTAGGCCATAATGTTCGGACTTAAGACAGACTTTTATTTCCTATTTTAATTAATAGTCATTTTTAAGACCTCAGCCATTACAGCAAACGGGCGTTGATCGGATGGACGTTAAATGCCGCTTATCTGTGATGTGATATTATGGTGGAATGTAATTGAATATATTTACATTTATGTCATTTAGCAGCTCTTGTCCAGAGTAACTTAAAACTGATACAGTGTTACAATCCAATTCAGATGTAGGTTAAGCGCCATGCTCAAGGACCCAACAGTGGGATTTAAACTCTGATTAAATATCATATACTGTATACTGCAGGCTTTCCTATACAATGATTTATTTAATATCTACATTGACCACCACATTTTTGTCACACACACACATTTATGGAATGAAAAACTAGCATAGAGTAGTTTCTGTTGTATTTATGACGTGAGCAGATATTGCAGATGAGAGCAGCATGCAGTGGCTCTGCATTTCATCTTCTTTCTCACAGTTGAGACTGATATTCAGAAGTCTGTCATTTTAAGCAGACCTCCACACCAGGTACAGTGGTACCTCGGTTCTCGACCACCTCGGAACTCGTAAAAATTGGCTCTCGACGCTTTTTGACTGGGAAATTTGTCTCGGTTCTCGTCATTCGCTCGGTACTTTGCCGCACTTGCCTAAGCTTGGATGAGTCGAGCCACGCGATTCATGATTGACAATTTGGTACACAGTGATTCAGCAATTCACAATCGCCCTCTCAGAGCAGATGTCTCAGTGTTTATTGTGTTTTTACATCTACAGAACTTTATTCTTAGTGCAAATAAGTCCCCATGGGTCCTAAAATGGTTAGTAATGACAACCAACCAAAAGGAAAGGAATCCTCTTGGATTTCAGGCTGCAGTTAGCTTTAGCAGCTATGCTAGCACCCTGAGTTCACCAATAGAGTAAGTGTTTTGCGTTTAGTTTTCTTGTTCAGTCCATTACTCACTAAAGTACATGGGTTTTTCAACACTTTTTTTTTTATAAAATAAGCTTTGTGTTAATTATTTTGGCCAACTGGAGGTTAATGTAGGTGTTTTAAACAATACTTACAATGGATTTGTACCTGGGAGCACCTGTACAGTACAGCTCCTTTAATGCATATAATGCCTTATACAGTGTGGATTTTCTGGGGGGCCTGGAACAGATTAATTCAGTTTACATTATTCCTTATGTTAAAAATGAGCTCGGTACTCGTCGGTTTCGGTTCCCAACAAGCCCTCTGGTTTTGATATTTTTACATGGACTGTAAAACGCTGTGCTGAACGTTCTCAGCGAACTCTGTCACCGTGCAGATCCAGACAGCTGACCCTTCTTTCCGGCTGATCTTTTCAGCCTCGACAGTGATTTTTATTGACTGATGCTTTTGATCTGTTGGGACTAACTGGAAGTGTGTACTTACGCACCGCTGACCTGCTGAGAATATTAGTGCGTCAGCCGAGGGAGAAAACAAGCATCGATTTGTACAGCGTGAGCTGCTTCATTGTCCCACAGGTGGTTGTGGGCTTAGTGTGTGTGCTTTGCTGCTCACATGTTCAGCCTAGAGGTACATGACCATTCAGTGAACTCGTACTGGCTTTACCCTGTGGCGTCTGCTGCAATCCAGGGGTCACAGAGCATCTGTGCTTTGCGTGTTTGTAATTCAATCCAGTCGTGTAGCACAACGAATCGGAAACCGCTCGGTCTGTTCCATGTTGTCTTTTATTAACGTGGCCCCTCTTTCTTGTTCCAGCGTGTAACTGTGATGCAGTGGGCTCAGTGAGGGATGACTGTGAGCAGATGACAGGTCTCTGCTCCTGCAAGACCGGAATGAAGGGCATGAAGTGCGACGTCTGCCCTAACGGCAGCAAAGTGGCCGCCAATGGCTGTGACAAAGGTTAGACAAACCTGTTCCTATTCCATCTGCACACCATGTCAGAGAAAATCCTGACGCCATTCGCCAATCATATGCAACCCAACACTCGCCTCTCTGAGCTCTGCCTGACACGGCTTGAATTTCTGCCTGTGTACGCTTTTAATGAGTCGCACACATTTTTGGATTGCTGTACCTCTGAACGCTGAATACTCATGCAACATACCTGGCAGCACAGAAATCACTAATTTCATTTCATTTACTGCATGAGTATTACATTACGCCCTCTTAGCGGAGCTGCTAATTTATCATGCTGCGTGTCAATTTAGAAATCAGATAGGAGTGAAGGAAATTAGTCGAGCACCCTCATGCGCTCCCACCTTATCAGCTGATTTTGGAGTCTAATTAGAGTCCCACTGTCAGATATTGACGGGACTGAGGAAGTCTGGTGCTTAATGAAGCCAACTCTGTGAGCTGGGTTGCAGCCAGATGAAAGTACTCTCATGAAAGCTGAGAGGAGAGACCGTGCACCTCCATTAACCTCCTGCTGCAGCGCCGTGTTCTGACAACAGGTTTCAAGCCAATGCACAGAGATGTTGTATAACATTGGAGAAAATAGAAACTAAAAAACAGAGGGCATTGACCCTGGTATACTTTCCCATTTTACTGAACTTAACAGGCTTGGTGCATCATGGTGGTGCAGGTGGTCAAACTTGGAAGGTGTGTGTTCAGCACGGTGTTTGTTAGGGGCAATCTAAAACTTATTTTACTTACAGAGTTAGGGTTATATGCAATCTCAGTCAGGTTCACCGTACGGGCAGTACAGCTCAGAATTAGGTTTGCCGAAGACACTGTACATGTACACAGTGGTGCTTGATTGCTTAGAAGTTACACTGGGTTCCATAGGGCTGCAAGCTGACTCATTGTGTAGCACCCTCAGCTTCCTCACGACTAGAATGTGCTGGGTTTGACCCCAGGTGGAGGGACCTGGGTCCTGTCTGTTTGGAGTCATGTCCTCCATGTGTCCACGTGGGTTTACTCCGAATGCTGCAGTTTCCTCCCACAGTCCAAAGACATGCAAATTAGGTGAACTGGAGATAATAAATTTCCCCCGACCGTGTTTGATATTGAACTTGTACTGATGAAACGGGTCGATGTAACCTTGTTCCTGTCCTTAATATAGCCAAGCGTTCTTATGTGATGTAAACAATATCAAGCGAACACTGGGTTCTGTTGTGGCCTCGCTGACTGTTACGTGACTTGCTCGTGGAGTGATTTTTGTTGGTTTACGATTCCTGGGAAGAATTAAAATGACATTGAATTTCCTTCATTTGTTCATAGCCTGTCTGACCATGGATTGAGTTGTGACATAATACACTTCCACAAACATGTTGTAAAGGTCAGACTGTGATAGATTCCTGTTCTTTAAATACAACAGTATGCCCACGCACACCTGATTGCCATCTCAGTGGCGGATAACACTTTTTTGCCACTCAATATTTACTATTGCCACACTGAATACTTTTGCCACTGACAGATATGTAATATGTGATCATTTTCCTAAATTCATAAATGACAAAGTATAATATTTTTGTCTCATTTGTTTAATTGGGTCCTCCTTATGTACCTTTAGAACCTCTGTAAGCATTTGATGATGGGTGCCAGTGGCAATGGGTGACAGTATAACAGTAATTTAAATTTAATGGACGGCTTTTAATTACCACAGGTCTTCATACTCCGACATCATGCAGCCAACTGCAGTGCCACCATGGAGCATCGTGTGTGGAGGTGAACGGCCAAGCTCACTGTGAATGCCCGTCTCCAGATTGTGACCAAGCGAACAAGACCAAAGTATGTCTAAAACTCAGAAATAATCACTCCATGCACACTACATGTCTCAGCCTTCGTTATCATAAGCACACTTGACAACAGGTCAGCAGCTGAGAGTCTACGCTACACATTTTATTAGTCACGAGAGTGTGAGTAATCACAGCATACCACAGTGTCTCGAAAATGAACATAAACATAACTGCTGAAATAATGCAAGAAGGTGCTACTAACAAGATAAATGGAGGAAAGATTCACTGAGATGAAACGGGCAGCAAGGAGAGGTTGTTTAGCAAAATATATGCATGATTAAATATGCTCCATGAAGGCATGACTGAATAAACAGACTACAAAATAATCAAATGCAATGACTAAATGTTTCAGGGGTGAATTACAGGGTACTTGTTAACAGCATGAAATATTTAAAGCAAAACAATGTCTGTATCAAGTACAAAGTGTAAAGCTGAGTAGAGAATAAGAGCTAGTACTGCTTGTGCAAGCTGAAGCAATGGGTCTCGAAATATTATCAGCGTGCCATTATCCACTGAATGGTGTACTACTGATGTAACTAAATCAGTACGTCAGCTTGTAATTGATAGTCAGGCATTTCCTAAACTTCTGCTTTGGTTATACAGGTATGTGCCAGTACAAACTTTCCCATTTCACGTATCTTCTTGGCAGAGAAAATTGCGACACATAAATGTGTAATCTTCAGCAATAGTCATGAAAATAAATTACATTTTAAACATTAAACAAAACATCAAAGTATGACATAAACAGGGCAGTAAAAATACGCATGCTAAACCTTTTTAATTTGACCGGCTGCAACCAGAGTTAAAATAACTTTTATTCATTATTTTTTTCACTCTCTTATCCACTTAATGCTTGGTCCATGCTGTGGGAAAGCCGGTGTTTATCTGGTGACACAGGCCACAAGGCA
The DNA here is from genome assembly GCA_025084515.1 of Ancistrus triradiatus. Lineage (NCBI taxonomy): Eukaryota > Metazoa > Chordata > Actinopteri > Siluriformes > Loricariidae > Ancistrus > Ancistrus triradiatus. Next base: position 166,809 of record JAJAGP010000270.1, on the reverse strand, counting down.
GGAACAACCCTAGACAGGGCGCCAGTCTATTGTTGGGCACATACACTCACACACTCATACAAAGGCACTGGGGCACTTTTAAAAACACCAGTTAACTTAACTGGCATGTCTTTGGATTGTGGGAGGAAACCAGAGTACCCAGAGTAAACCCACACGGGCAAGACATGCAGACTCCACATAGAAAGGACCATGGTTGCTCCACCTGGGATCGAACCCAGGACCTTCTTGCTGTTGGGCAACAGTGCTACCTACCGATCCATTTAATTATAATTTGTTATAATTGTTAAGACCTTTTTTCGTTAAAGCAACTGGAAGCTGATCGGATGGTCGCTAATCTGCGCTTAGCCTCATTACCAAAATGGTTCATCGTTGAGGGGTGACATCATCTGTAATTCAAGTTGTTACCTATACCTGTTTTTGACTACGAAATAGTCAGACATGCTGCTGGTTTTGTGAATGAACAAGCTATTGTAAGAACCAAGTCCTGTGATTACAAAGGCGTTCCAAAGATCAGATTTTAACAGGACCTCCAGCTTTAGAGTGGACGTTTTTTTGGTAAAATAATTAATCTATGTTAGTGGTCCAAAAAGTGCAGGAATTGACTTGATCTGTCAGAATCTGTTAGAACGTCTTCTTTATAACTTGGATTCTTTGTGAGTAGAAAGCCCAAGCTGGCCGTTATTCCACCATCACTCTGAGTTCAGGTACCTTGAGATCGCCCTTGAATCAGTACACATGAAATCCACAGAAGGTTTCAAAAGCAGTCGGCTGATTATGTGCATTTAGCATCCTTAAGGGGGAAATATCAAAGGAATAGTGTGTGAGAACAAGGGAAGTGAGAATAGGAAGTAGATTGCAGCTATCAGCACAACGGAAACTTTGACTTCGCCTTGGGGTGTGAAGACGCCATATTCCAGATCGGATGTTCTTTGTATTTAGGCAGGGGCTGTTCCTGAAGTGCTGAGAGCTGTCACACGATGTGTTACATATGTGAATAAGTAATGCATGATTAAGATATAATTAAAACAATGCTGAGCAATTTTATTCTTACACTAGCTGCATTAGCAAAGGTATTCCAGTTTCTGTAATGCCACCCGAACAATGTCACCCAAAGCCAGTTGCTTGCAGAACAGCAGCTTTTTATTGTTGGAACTGAACCAGAATACAAGCCTATTCACATGAAGTGCCAACACTGGCATCATGGTGCTCCAAAAGATTTTTTTTAACTGCTTGTGTGTGTTTTGTGTGGACAGGTGTGTGGCACTGATGGTGTGACCTATGCTGACCAGTGTCAGTTGACGACTATTGCCTGCCGACAAGACAAAGATATTACAGTGAAGCACTTTGGCCAGTGCACAGGTGAGATTGTGGGATTGCTATATACTTCCTATACACCTACTGTACATGCACACATTTATGAATCAGGAAAAAAATCGAGCGATATGGAGCACAGATCTCAGTTACACACTCACCCCTGTTGGCTCTTTCTTCTCAAATATCTTTTTGTCTACAGTGAACTTTGTGTTATGCAGTTGTGTCTAGATTTAAGTTCAGCAGATCAGGAATCCCCCTGTAAATTGAGATGCTCACCGACTCCAAACCAGAGTGTCTGTATCCTGTATCAGGGGAAAACATTTGCATTGTTTACTTTGCACCACCTGTGTGTGGATTGAGGGAGGTTGAGGGAAGTGAGGAGCACAGCGTGTGTGCGGAACAACCCATACGCCTGCTGTTGCTTCTCCCTGTCATTGTTTCCCTCTTTCTCTGACTATGGGGAGAAGGATTTGTGGGAGAGCGCCAAGGTCGATGCTTTTCATGCTGGCAGCATGTGAAGAGCAGAATGCCAGTCTCTACAGGGACATGCTCTGAGACAGGCACTGAAACGGGAGGCAAGCAGGATGGATAGTGCCAGCTGTTGGCTGCTGTAGCTGGGCTTTTCTCCTAGGCTCCACCTCCCCATACACACACACACACACACACGTGTACATCACCCCATTATCTACCTGCCAGAGCTATCATTTGCAACCTGCACCTTCTTCCACAGATGAAACTTCAGTAGATCACATGTAGCCATTGGGGTACCATTGTGGATTTTTTTCTTTTTTTTCTCTAATATTAACCACATGCATTTACACTTTAAAGTAAGAGGAAGGCAACAACTTTGGGAGTAAATATGCTTGGAAGGTGTTAACATGTTTAGTATCTCAAACATTAATAAAGTTCACATTTGAATATACAGTACTGTGCAAAAGTCTTAGGCCAGCATTAGATTTGTTTTTATAACAATGGTATAATGACCATAAAGAACATGTATAAAATTTCAAACTTGGAGTCGTCACTCCATAATACTCTTTTTTATGTTATATACAGTGGGGCAAAAAAGTATTTAGTCAATCACTAATTGTGCAAGTTCTCCTACTTAGAAAGAAGAGAGAGGTCTGTAATTTTCATCATAGGTACATGTCAACTATGAGAGACAAAATGAAAAAAAATCCAGGAAATCACATTGTAGGATTTTTAAAGAATTTAATTGTAAATCATGGTGGAAAATAAGTATTTGGTCACCCAGAAACAAGCAAGATGTCTGGCTCTCACAGACCTGCAACTTCTTCTTTAAGAAGCTCTTTTGTCCTCCCCGGTTACCTGTATTAATGGCATCTGTTTGACCTCGTTATCTGTATAAAAGACACCTGTCCACAGCATCAAACAGTCAGACTCCAAACTCAACCTTGGCCAAGAGCAAAGAGCTGTCAAAGGACACCAGTAAGAAAATTGTAGACCTGCACCAGGCTGGGAAGAGTGAATCTACAACAGGTAAGCAAGTTGGTGTGAATAAATCAACTGTGGGAGCAATTGTAGGACAGACGAGACCATTGATAATCTCCCTTGATCTGGGGCCCCACGCAAGATCTCATCCTGTGGGGTCAAAATGATCATGAGAACGGTGAGCAAAAATCCCAGAACTACACGGAGGGACCTGATGAATGACCTGCAGAGAGCTGGGACCAAAGTAAAAAGGCTACCATCAGTCACACACTACGCCAAGAGAGACTCAGATCCTGCAGTGTCAGGCGTGCCCCCCTGTTTAAGCCAGTATACGTCCAGGCTCGTCTGAAGTTTGCCAGAGAGCATATGGATGATCCAGAAGAGGATTGGGAGAATATCATGTGGTCAGATGAAACTAAAACAAAACTTTTTGGTAAAAACTCAACTCGCCGTGTTTGGAGGAAGAAGAATGCTGAGTTGTGCCATACCTACTGTAAAGCATGGGGGTGGAAACCTCATGCTTTGGGGCTGTTTTTATGCAAAGTGGACAGGACGACTGATCCGTGTTAAGGGAAGAATGAACGGAGCCATGTATTGTGAGATTTTAAGCCAAAACCTCCTTCCATCAGTGAGAGCATTGAAGATGGAACATGGCTGGGTGTTCGAGCATGACAATGATCCCAAACACACCGCGCGGGCAACGAAGGAGTGGCTCCATAAAAAGCATTTCAAGGTCCTGGAGTAGCCTAGCCAGTCTCCAGACCTCAACCCCATAGAAAATTTGTGGAGGCAGTTGCAAGTCCATGTTGCCCCAAAACATCACTGCTCTAGAGGAGATCTGTATGGAGGAATGGGCCCTGCTGCTCTCCCCATGCTCTCGTAGTACTATCTCCGTTCCGTCCCCTTTTCAGCCTATTTTGGCCCTTTCCTAGTTTTTCTCCCCCTCTCGCTAAACCCCCTTTTTCTTCATTTGCCCCCACATCCCCCATGCTCGTCTACCCTCCCCCAACCCTTTTCCACTATTCCACACTCTCCCTCCCGAGGAGATCGTATGGAGGATGGGCCAAAATACAGCTTACAGTGTTGTGCAACTGGTGAAGACTTACAGGAAACGTTTGACCTCTGTCATTGCCAACAAAGGTTATGTTACAGGGTATTGAGTTGAACCAAATTTATTGACCAAATACTAATTTTCCACCATAATTTACAATTAAATTCTTTAAAAATCCTACAATGTGATTTCCTGGATTTTTTTTTTCTCATTTTGTCTCTCATAGTTGAAGTGTATCAATCAGTGTCTGACTAAATACTTTTTTGCCCCACTGTATGGTCATTACGTCATTGCTAAATCAATGGTGTACCTAATGTAATGGTGGCTTAAGACTTTTGCACAGTACTGTATGCATATGTATATATCATATTTTAGTTTTTTCCTTCTATTTTATTTTTGTAATTCTCATCTTATCTTTATCTAGGCTTTACCGGGGCAGTTGCTAAAAACATTCAACTGCAAGTTGTATTTTGTGTTATTGTGTATGTGACAAATAAATCTGAATCTAGTACAGATTACATCTTACAGCTCTAACAAACATACAAATCAAATTGGCCAAGATGGTGCAAACTGGTAGTAACAAGTCTTATAACAGTTTATTTTGGACAGTGGTATCTGTTGAAATTACTTAAAGTTTCTTGTGTTCGTCAGCTCTGTGCTTCTTCAATTATTGTTTGTCCGGCCATGCCCGGATTGATATCATTGTTTGCTATGTTGTAAAGTATTGCCTGGGATTTGGCAGTTAGATGCATCTTGGGGAGATGGATGCATTTATACGTGTTTGCTGTGTGGCTACAATACATCTCAATCTACCTCCTGCAGTGGTTTAAAGCAATCAGATTTAAATTGGACAACAGTGAGTCTTGGGGTGCACCTACACACACATTTTTATATAGCTTAGCCCTGTTCGGATATAATCCTTATACTCAAGACAGACAAAATTAACTAATGTAAACAGGCTCATCAGTTTTGATATGATGTACAGTTTTGAATTTAATTACAGCTTTTTTTTTATAAATTCGCCTCAATAAAATGTTAGATTTCTCTATATTTTCAGTGATAGATTAAGCCATTTAACCACACAGGTCTCATAACCATGTGATCCATCCCTGCAAAGGGAGCCAATAACTACTGAGTTGACTGTCTACATACATGAATACATAACCAACTTATTATCAAGAGCTGCAGTTATAATGTAGTCCTATATAAAAAACATTTAACTAAAAGAATAAATTACATTTTCTATTTGCATTGTGCAGTTACGGTGGCTCGGTGGTAAAAACCCAGCCGCTGGAAAAAGAAGTTCCTGAGGACCTGGGTTCAAATCCCAGGTGGGACTTGTAAAGTAAAGGTCAGGTAGTGCATTTGCAGAACAATAAGCTGGACTAATACGTGGAGGAAAATGGCTTTCGCCTTGTTTATTCAAAAATAAAACCTCTAATGATCAGATGCAGTGGCGCTTGAGAGTTTGTGAGCACTTTAGAATGTTATATATTGCTGCATAAATGTGACTACAAGTCAACAGATTTTCAGGATTTAGCCCATCCTATCTCATAGGAGAAGCTTTTTGTGTTGGAATGTGGTGTTGTCCTTTTTCAGTCATAAAGCTTCTTATTTAAAGCAGTTTTATTTTGGTCTTACCTGTCTACAAATTTGTATTACAGTATCCTTCTAGTTTGTCCAAATGATCTTGAACATTAACATTAGCCAATGTGAGAGATGCCTTTAGTTGCTTGGAAGTTACCCTGTGTTCCTTTGTGACCTCGCAGACTATTACTTGTCTTGCTCTTGGAGTGACTTTTGTTGGCTGAGCACTCCTGGGGAGGGTAGCAGTGACCTTTAGTTTCCTCTACTTGTGTACAATCTGTCTGACTGTGGGTTGATGTGGGTCCAAACTCTTTAGAGATTGCTTTGTAACCTTTTTCCAGCCTGATGAGCATCAAAATTTTGAGAAACAATTCTCCTTTATTCGTACCATGGTGCACTCCCACCAGTGTGTTGTAAAGATCAGACTTTGATGGGGCCCTGTTACTTAAATACAACACTCTCACCTGATTGTCATCCCAGTGATTGAAAACACCTGACTTTTAATTCTACCCACACATGTAACGGCTAATGCTAAAGGTTCACGTACTTTTGCCACACACACCTATGTAATATTGAATCATTTTCCTCACTAAATAACTGACCAAATATAATATTTTTGTCTCATTTGTTTAATTGAGTTCTCTTTATTTACTTTTAGGACATAGAAAAAGGTTTATATGCAGAAATATAGAAAATTCAAAAGGGTTCACAAACTTTCAAGCACCACTGTAGCTCTTAAATCAAAAACAAAAATCTAAAATAAATAGCGCCATGAGCTTGACACATAAATAAGTGTCAACCATTCAGTGCTACCAAAACGTCTTTTAAATTTCAGTCAAATCTTTGACTTGTGTGGGTAAGTCTTTATGTAATGTTGCTTTATTTTTCTCCTAACTACAATAATCCTGTAAGTCCATAATTTTGTGATCTCTGCTCCTGTTCTCCGCCCCTGAAATAGAGATTCTGTCCATTTCACTTGCTTGATGATAGCAGTGTGCAAAGCATGTCATTTATGAGCCCTTGAGGAAGACAGGCTGCCATTATATCCCTGCCGGAGGAGAGAGTAACAAACGACATCGGCCATTACTAATTTCAGCCGTGGCATGTGGGCTACCGGCTGTTCCTCAGACCTGAGGTGGCTAAATCATGAGCTCATTTCACGTGTGACTGAGTGGGAATTAGCACAAACTTCTTTTCTCTTTTTCTTCCTGTTCCTATTTTCTCTCTTTCATTCAATCCTCTTTTGCTCCAGTCTCTCACAACACACTGCACTCATGCCCTGCTTCCCATCCTGAACAAATGACGTCAATGATGCTTACAGCCCACCAGCCTCCCGCATGCTCAGTGGGTGTGTGAGCGTCCTGCTGATTGTGTGCGTGAGTAAGATACACAACAGAACGAGAGCGAGCGCTTTCAGGTGCCTGATTGGTTCGGCTGAATGCTTCAGAAACTTTTGGCAGAGTGAGAGTCCAGAGCTTGGCAGTTCCTTTAGCTCGCATATGGTGTCATCACCTGTGTGTTTGTGGCAAACTGGCAGCCCATACATGAGCATATGGCATGGGCATCTCTCTGCCTCATGTTATGTTAGCCTTTATTTTCTGTCCTGGCCCAATCCCATTTTCTTATTAATTTCTGTCTCTGTTTTATGTGCTGCTCTGTTATTTTGTGAACATCGCTCTTGTTCTCTTGGACATTGAACATGTAAACACAAAGAAACCATTCTTAAAGAGGTTTCATCACATTTTTTCAAACCCCAGGCAGCATTTGCAACTGGTGTAGAACAATCCAGCCATTGCTTGTTTGGTAATCTCTAGATACATTAAAGGCTAGTGCACAACAATGATCACATCAACTCCAGGGACACAAGCAACATTAAATGGCTTCTTGAAGAAAATCGTAATGATTATTATTCTGTTTCATTGTTTAAGAACAATCATTGATACCCTTGGTAAAGCTGATTATAAGGTCATAGAACAGTACCTTTGTGGTTACTGAGCTGAATCTGTGGGCAGAAAGGTGAGAAAAATGTAACTGTGAATGGAAGAAAATCTAATGTAAAGTAAATGAATTATATTTTTAATTACTCTCCACAAAACCACACATCATAGTTACTGGCACTGCATTTAGCACTCTGTCCAAGCTCCCTTTGCCAACATAACAGCAGTAAATCTTTTCCTATAATGCTCGATGAGATTAGAATACAGAGCAACGAATCTGAACACTCCTCAATACAGAAACTCACCAGATCCTCCAGGGTGCTCCAGTGCTTTCTTTCTTTTTTGGACCTTTCAGCTCACTGGTTTTCAAGAGAGTGCTTTTGTGGTCACTGAACTTTTTCTCTGGGGATTTGGACATATGATTTAAATCGGTGTCCTGCTGAAAGATCCTGTATGACCCAGCTGTATCTTATTGGTAGACAGTCAGGTTTGAGGCTTAGCTGAGCTGCTCGCTTTTGAATCAATGAGCATTCCTCCCAGCATTCAAAGTTATTATGACCACGCCCTATCCTCGCCTCCCCCCAATTGGTTGACTCACAGAACCAAGTGTGTGCGCATGTAATGCTGTCCTCAGATGATATTTCAGAAAAAAAGTTGCAGTGAACGAAAAACAGCCCCACAATGGCACAGAAGCTCCGCAAAGCTTAACTGCATGGCCAGACCTACCAAGACATTCTAGGCATATTATCTTGTAGCATTTGGCAGGGCTCAGAGTTGCTAGTTCATTACGGGGTTGGGTAGTGGTTAGGCCTCCTCGACCTCAGGCAAGGCGAAATGCGACTGCACCATTGAAGTGTTCAGTGTAAATTATAATATTATATTAATCTATATAAATATAACGTGTATATATATATATATAATGTGCCACAAAAAGGTTTGTTTTTGTATTCTTTTCTCTACTCTATGGACGGAAATGTGTATGGAATTGTGAATGGCATCCCCGCTGCTCTACAGATGTGTTGGATAGAGATTAAATTGAAAAATGATGTAATATTCCTTTAATAACCACCTGTCAAATATTACTCTGCACCTGAGGCAAATAAAGATTTTCATCACAGCTTTGTCTTGTGGAAAATCAAATAAAGCATAGCATGTGATTAAGCTAAATGTCCATATGCTCTAGGTTACCTTTAGCTGGTGCATTGTGTGTGCATGTTTAGATGTATAGTGGGCCCACAACCTACAATCTCTTCTGTGTATGATCTAACGCCCCATGCCACAACATACACTGATAGCATCTTTACTCTCCTGCTCTAAGCTGCCATATCTACTCCACTTTCCACTCTCAGACAGACTAAAAGCCTATTCATTTCGGGAAGTGTTCCTGGAACAAGCACGATTCCATATTATTCCATCCCTGTAGCATTCAAACTACACAAGAAGCCCAGCTTCTCCTTCATTTTCGTTAAAATGCGGCAATGGTATGTTTACCACAGCATCTTTATTATTCAGTAATCTTGGTTGAATTCAGTATTTTAGTGAACCAAATGTCTCACTGCTGTCATCAATTAAATTCAAACTCCTGATATATAGTGCCGTGTATTTAAAATCTCCTTTGTAATCCTCAACACAGAGCTAATAGACATTCATTGAAGCCCATTTGTCTCTGAGTGTCTGTGATGCAATTGTGTCTGCTAAACAGATAAGATGAAAGTTTAATGGTCACTGGACAAATGGGTCATCATTTTGAGTCACTCCCAGATGTGTGAGCTTCACTAGTAGTGAAGGGAGTGACCCCACCTACGTGTATTTTCACATTGGTCCTTTACAAATGTGGAAACACTCATCCAGGAGCATTAAAACTTCAGTATGGATGAATTTGTTTGGTATAAAATGATTATAATGTGCAGTAGCAGAGCTTACAGAGTAAATCTTGGAAGCAGTCTTGATTAGATATTAGGTCACCTATGGCAGTTGCTTTGAGACTACACAGGAAGCCCGACTTCCTCTTCAATTCCATTAAAATGCAGTAATGAAATGTTTACCAAAGTGTCTATATTATTAATTATTCTCGATGGAATTCAGTATTTTAGTGAATGAAATGATCAAATATTTCACTGCAATAGTATGTTGTTCACTCATTAAACTCCTCCTTGTAAATCCAGGATGCAAAATCTGATAGTAAGTCCCTGACACAGAGCTAATAGACATGCAGTGAAGCCTGTGCATCTCTGGGTGTCTATGGCTGGATCATGTGTCACTTAAAAATGTAGGATGAAATACTAACTATTAGTGTACAGATATTTTACAGAGGAAAAACCATCATGCCAACTTTTAGACAGTGCTCATTGTATTTGTCCCAACTTAACGCATGACTTCTGCCATGACTCTTCAACCTCTCAAAAAGGCCAAACCCCATAACCAGCTATCAATCAGTAAGCCAGAAAATTCAATAAATCTGCATCTGTAAGTCTGTAAGTTGTTTATGTACAATACTGCATTTGCAGTTTACAAAGATAAAATAGCATGATGTGTTATTAGGTTAATATAGGCTTTCTATTAGGCAGCAAAAACTAACTGCAGCTTCACAGGAGGGATATAGGAAGCTTACTGCAATGGCTGCCCAGTAAAATGAAGCGATTGTACGTTAACACACTGTACTCTATGTGGTTTCCTTATTATACAACTATTAGCCATCATTGACATGCAGCCATATTATATCCTATTCATTTTAATGGAGAGCACTGCTGGTGCTGCTGTACCGCTATGATTATACTTAAATGAAAGGTTAACAGTCTGGTGGTTCACCTAGGGAAAGGCTTCTGGTTCTCCATCATGAAAGCCATAGACCCGTTCCAGGCAAACAGCTGTTCTCATGCCATGGAGGGAGAAAAAACACTGCAAGTAACAAGAATATATACCAATTACTATTCGTATAAGAATGCAAACATAATGCGGTTAGTTTGTAAAGGGTAGAATGCAGCATCAAGGCCATGTATATCATGATTTGCATGGCTACACTGATCCCTGTGCTCCCTTTACCAGCTTTACCTGACAGTGTGGCATGATTTCCATGTGCTGCACTTGTGCTATTTACTGGAGAATATTTGTACCTTCCAGTGGGTTCTCTCCAGCAGCAGCATCTCTTATTCTCTCTCTCTTTCCTTCTCCCGTTTCTGAACGGCAAGCTCTGCGATGGAGCTGACAGCGCTGTGCTGTATGTGTCAGCTTTGAAGTTGGCGCGAATCCTCGCATTTCTGCCCTATTTATATCAATCATTTATCACTAGGCACTCCAGCTGTCTGTGATTAAAGAAACCCTACAGGAGGGCAACTTTCGAGTATATATAATTCATATCTGCAGATGCACACTCCCGCTCATGAATACACACAGACACAGCCAGACAGACACACACACACACACACACACAAGTTCTAGCACAGAGTTCAACCACATTGAGCAGTCAAGTATAGCCCAGCAGTGAACAAGTTCTTCATTATGTGCTGTTCAAAAATCTTCATGGTAAAGATTTTTGCCCTTGCTGATTTTCACAGGAGAAAGCATCAAAGAGTCCCTTCAAAATGTAATTTTCCTTTTTCACGGACTGTACTCTGGCTTAATGGGGCAGATACCATGCACAAAGACAATTTCTAAAAGCCTGTCTGCTTTTTTGCACTTCTGCCTATAACAAGTGAAAATGCTGTATTCCATTTCTTCTGCTTTGGCATAAGACAGTCCCTGACTCTGAAAGGTACAGTGGAAAACTCACCTAGTTCCTGGTTGGAAATGGCAGCTTAAACTCATATCACAATTGAAATACCACTCACCCAGTAAACACTGTCAATTCTCATTCTGCACTGCTTTTTGCTTTGTAAAACATATATTTTTTATGTATTTCCATTTGTATCCTCACTTGGTGCCTTCTTCTTCTTCTTCTTCTTCTTCTTCTTCTTTCGGCTTCTCCCTTTATCAGGGGTCGCCACAGCGAGTTAAACGTTTCCACCTCACCCTGTCCTCCACGTCCTCTACTGTCACCCCAACTCCCTGCATATCTTCATTCACCACAACCATACAACTCCTCTTAGGTCTTCCTCTCCGTCTCTTGCCTGGCAGCTCCATCTCCAACACATCCTTCTACCAATATATCCACTATCCCTCCTCTGCACATGTCCAAACCATCTCAGTCTTCCCTCTCGAATTTTGTCTCCCAATTTTCCAACCTGTGCTGTCCCTCTGATGATCTCATTCCTAATCCTGTCCACCCTAGACACTCCTAAAGAGAACCTCAACATCTTAAGTTCTGCCACCTCCAGCTCTGCTTCCTGCCTGACAGTATTAAATAGAAGTCATTTTTGTTTGCAGTCGCCTACAAGCTTTCTTTTTCACATTAGGTGTTAGTGATTTATTACAGGCACTGATAAAGAGGTTAAAAGAAATGAAAATGTCAAGTGTTGCTAATGGTGCTGTAGCAATTAATGACTGTCATCTTATGATTCATTCACATATTCAGTGGCGCTCGAGCGTCTATGAAACCTTTAGAATTTTCTATACTTCTGCACAGATATGACCTAAAACATGATCAGGGTTTCACAGACGTCCTCCAAATAGATAAAAAGAACCCAGTTAAACAAATTAGACAACAATATTATACTCAATTCTATAATTATAGTTAAAAATGGTCCGATGTTACATATATGTGAGTGACAAAAGTATGCGAAGCTTTGCTTTCATTGTCTGGTAACTGTTGATCAGTTTTGCGTAGCAGCTTGGAGGAATTGTAGCCCATTCCTCCATAAATAACAGCTTCAACTCTGGGGTGTTGGTGGGTTTCCTTACATGAAATGGCTTTCCACAACATTTCTATTGGATTAAGGTCAGGAATGTGTCGTTCCTAACATTAACTTCGTTCTTCTTTAACCATTGTTTGGTAGGACAACTTGGATGCTTAGGATTATTGTCTTGCTGCACGATCCTCATTGTCTTGAGTTCATGGACAAATAGCATGACGTTTTGCTTTACAATTTTATACTAAAGTTCAGAATTCATTGTTCCATTAATGATGGCAAGCCATCATAGCTCAGGTGCAGCAAAACAGGCCCAAACTATGATACTACCACCTCTGTGTTTCACAGGTGGGATGACATACTTACGCTGGCATGCAGTGTTTTCCTTTTTCAGACATAAAATGGCAATATTATATGTAATAATCTCAATCAAACTAAAATGTTCTGTCTTCATCTCATCCATCCACAAAATATTTTTCCAAGAACCTTCTGGCTTGTCCATGTGATCTTTAGGAAACTGCAATTGGGAAGTTCTTTATGAAGTTCTTTATGAAGATCAGTGACTTTGTTCTTTTGATGGTGGGCTCATCAACATTTAACATTTAGCCAATCTGAGAGAGACCTTTAGTTGCTTAGAAGTTATCCTGGGTTAACCCATTCTGAACCTGCAGGCTATCACACTATTATTACTATTACTATTATTATACAGTACAGTTTTTGAAAAGCACTGTATACTGTTATCTTTCATACTTCTTATTATTTGTGATTCTACTTCTTCTTCCACACATTTCTGCGATTAATACAGCTCGAACTGTTTAACGTACAGACACGGTTCAAACACCGTTGCGTAGATAATGTGTGGTGTGCTATGTGTTTTGGAGTCGATCCCGATTTATCATTTTTAATAGATTTATATTAAAAAATAAATCTCAGATAGAAATGTATTGACGGAATGTTTAGATTCAAATCTCAACCGACAGAATTCAAACTGTAACTGAAATCGATGATGTCATTACAGAGCACTCAGTGATCTGTTATTACGTCTACTGATACATAAACATGTAAAAGTATTAGGACACGCCCTCGCACATGGCCAAAAGTATTGGGACATGCCCTCACACGTGGCCAAAAGTGGTGGGAAACGACCTCACACATGGCCAGGAGTATTAGGACACCACCCTCGCATACAGCCAACAGTATTAGGACATGCCCCTGCACGGGGCCAAAAGTATTAGGACAACACCATAGCAACTGCCTAGCAACCACCTAGCAACACCATAGCAACCACTTGGGATACCTAAGCAACCACATAGCAAAACCCAATAGCAACAATCTGGGATACCATAGCAACCACCTAGCAATGCCATAGCAACCACCTGGGACACCATACCAAGCGCCTAGCAACCACGTGGGACACCATACCAATCACCTAGCAACCACCTTGGACACCATAGTAACCGCCTAACAACCACTTATCGACACCATTCTTTCCATTTGCCAAATTTCAAGCACTGTTGTAGTTCCTTCAGGAAATGCAGTTTTTCTAGTTAATCTTTGTTGGTTCACCACTCCAGAGGAATGTAACAATGGTCTTCTTGAGTTTTCTCCATCTGTACACAATCTGTCTGACTGTGTATTGTCCAGACACTTTGAAAACTGTTTTGTAACCTTTTCCAGACTGATGAGCATCACCAGCTCTGTTTCTGGGGTCCTCAGATGTCTCCTTTGTTTGTGCCATGATACATTTTCACAGCCATATGTTGTTATGATAGATTCCTGCTCTGTGAACACAACAGGTGTCCACTCACTAGACTGTCATCCTGTTGATTGAAAACATCTGATTCCTGTTTCACCCTCAAATTAACTGCTAAACCTAGAGGTTCACATTTCTCTCTCTCTCTCTCTCTCTCTCACACACACACACACACACACACACACACACGTAATATTGAATCAATGTAGTCAACACATAAATGACCTTGTGTTATATGTTTGTAATATATTCAATTGGCTTCTTTTTATCTGCAGGGTCACAAACTTTAAGCACCACTGTAAATACATAGCTATACACTGCATGGCTATAAGCTGTAGCCACCCTTTTTAGACAGATGTCCTGGAATGCATCCTGGAATAGATCGAATATGGAATAGGATGCTACATACTTATTAATAGCACACAACCACACAACAACACAGCCAGTATGTTACAGTCCTGTCATTTCCTAGTCATTTTGCTGAATATCTGCTTCTGGCCAGAGTCCTGGTTTCCAGCTGTCTGACTGTGTTAGTGAGATTTGCCACCATTTCAGGTGCCTGGGCTTAATGATGCATAAATGACCTGATTGAAACATTATGATTTTCACAGGCAGGGGTGTGTTTATTCATAGCCTTTCCCTCTGTGTGGTTTCAATGCTAATATGTGAGGCATTCAGAATAGGACTCTGTATGGCATTTAGAACGGCTACCACTGTACAGATCCATTTGGAGCAGGAGCCAGAGTTAGGGGCCTACTAAAACATTTCCATCTTTGCTTACCCATCAATCCATTCCTGCTTTCTCCCAGAATCCATCTCTGAGCCTGGGGTCAAGCCCACCCCCCTGGCGATCACTCCACACGCCACTCCCACAGCATCCGCCAAGGTTACCCCACCACCGCATGGCCTTGCCACCACTCCATCCAGCGAAGATGTGGACTACGAGGAGAACAATCCCATTGAAGCAGAGCCACCAGCCAGAGAGTCATCCACACCTGTTCCCACCCACAGCCCCTCAACCACCCCTCACCATCCACCCCGCACCCCATCTTCCACCTCCGGCTCTGCCTTTGAGGAATCAGGCAGTGGGGAGCCCAGTGGGGAAGAAGACATGGAGAGTAGTGCAATGGAGGCAAGCGGAGATGAGCCACTCGGTAATACTGAACTCTCACTACATTTCCCATAATCATGCAGGGTGTGTACAGCGTATCATGTCATTAACGAAGAGATTTAGGCTGGTAAAATCTGTACCATTTGATGTTTTTATTGTGAAGGTAATTGTGTGTATGTAACAAATTACATATTAGGATTTATAATGATTTATAATGTTTTGATACCTGACTGCTACCAGTTTCCATTGAACCCATCAAAACAATTGAACTTTAACCACTTAAACCTAATGACTGTTGACATAACCTTTAAATAGACTCAAAAGTACATGTAAGATCATCGGAGGCTAGCTGTCTCTTCACCACTGTAGACTTGGGTGTTGCAACAAAAATTTTAACTGCAGAAGTCTTTGGCTTAGTTAAGTGTTTGAATGCAGTTCAGCTTGTTTAATAATTCATTACTTACTGCTTTGGAATCCTGGACTGCAACCCAGTTTCAAACAGCTTTCAAAATCTCATTTTTGTAAATGTCATATATAGACTTCTCACATTTGGTTTACATACAACCTAATAAACTAATAATAATAGGATTTTAAGATCAATCAGAAGATTAAATGTCTTAGGCTACCATTGGGTTTGTTATATGGCTTTGGCATATTTTAGCATTTTTGGAACGGTGGTTTCTTGGCTTCTAGCCTTCCAAAAATATCATTCCTGATCAAGCATCTTTGGACTGTAGAAGGGTCAGCTTGGCATCCCAGTGAAGCTGCGAGATCCTGCTACTGCTAAAGTGTAAGGGGAGGTCACACTAAATACTTGCCACTGTAAATTATAGAAGCTGTTTTTCTGAATAGCTTCAGTTTTTCAATACTGCATACAACTTGGCTGTATTTTCGGGTTATATCGTGGCCTAAGACTTTTGCACAGTACTGTTTACCTAAACCATAAAACCATATGTCGTGTCTACTTGCTATAAATGTCCAAATCTGATTGGATTCACACATGAAGTCGGTGCTGTAGTCACTCTTCTAACAAAGTAATTTTTGACCTGGGCCACGTTGTGATATTGAGAGGGGTGGTGTACTCCCCCACTCTCTCAGAGGCAGCGGCTCATAAATCAGGACCAAACAGTGGCGAACATAAGTCCAGGGACAATCTCCTGCTTTGCTCTTAATGTCATTTTCCACCACACGCTCTCACGCTCTTTCTCGCGCTCTCTCACCTTGCCTCACTCATGCTTACAGAGTCCTTGAACATCTCCCTGATGATGGCTGTAAGACTTATTTGGCTGAAAGGCAGTTGTTTTTCCTCAGCCCATCAATAGTAAAGTGCACCAGAGCTGTACCTACTAGGCTTGGGACAAGTTTTCAGTGTTCACCAAAGCAAGTGATGCTTACAAGCCAAAGAAGCCAGAAGTATACACATTTTCACAGCCTTCTACAGAGATTGACCTCTAAGTAATGACTGCTGCAATCATTTTTTAGTCGTCCTAATCTCTAGATGGTTTAAGAAATATACTACAGCAAACTCCTAGACGAGAGATATAACTCTGCATCCACTCAAATGGTTTTTTTGCTTCATCTCAGATTCTAATCACACTGTCACATCAGTTCTTTGACAGCATAGCCAAGACTGAACAGATAAGCAGGGCCATTTCTGAGGCACCCTGCGTCTCGGTCTCCCAAACTGACCTTCATAGACTTTAAGATAGCAGTTCCAGCACGTTTCATTTAGTCGAGAAGATTTCTGCTGTCAGTCTTACTAAGGATATGGACAACTTTGTCCAATAAATAAAATCTTCACTAGCATCCTGATAAGTGTTGCTCACTTTAATATAGTTAATAATTGTAATTCAATTAAAATATTGTAGATAACAATAGAACAAGTTGCATTTGTAAAGACATTATCAATTCACTGAAGTGTCTGTGATTTTGGCAGGCCAAAAGCCAGTATCATAAGATAATTTGAGCTGCGTTCTGCAGGGTCACAAAATAAAGAAGATTTTTTCAGAGTCGGTGAGGGCTTTTTGCACTGCCTTTACAAAAACCAGTGCAGCAGTGTTGTGCTAAGGGTTCACGTCTGAAATAGTTTTACCTACTACAGCAAGACTACAGGTATGCCCTGTTTAACGTCCGCATTGCCTTCTGTAAAACAGGACATTGACAGAAATAGACATTGACCAGAGTTACAAAGTCTTTTTAGGCTACTGTAAATGCAAATATAAAAGGTATGTTCACAAGAAAACTGTGTGCAGAGGATGCGTAAATGTGTCGGAGATGCCTCTGAAAACACGAGTTGAACGCTGTCATCTACACAGCCTTCCTAATGCCACCGCGTTTTTAAGTTATGGGAATTTCATAGGAATTATAGAAAATACAATAATGTACTGTTACTGCCCAATGTGGGAGAAAGCTGTAACACTTTAGTGGATGGTATAATATACCTGATACTTTTGTTTGACAAAAGCCAAAACTGCTTTGATAGATAGTATCACGAACATCAAAGGAAGATCAGCCAGATGAAACAGAGACTCAACGAGTGAATGTGAACAAGGTTGTCCTGTATAGTTATAGGTAAGAGATGGGGCTTGGCGGTATACCGGTGTTCATTTCCAAGTTAGCAGCCCCTGCTATCTTTTTTAACAGAGCAGTCGGTGAATCTCTAAGAAATAAACAAATATATATATAAATATATGTATATATATATAAATATATAACAAAGGAGTACTATTTACAATAGGACAGACACATAGACTTACGAATGCCATTTACAACTTGTTACAAATAAGTAGCAAACAGTCATACTGACAGTAACTTGCACAAAAAGTCTCTAAACACATCAACTGAGTTAGGACAGTCTGTAGTCCAAACGTGAGCACACAACCTGTAAAGCAGTGAGTTTTTGAGCCTCTGCTCAGGGATCTGCACCAATTTAATTTATTATACCTTTTAAGACCTCAGCCATCAAAGCGATCGGATGGAAGTTAAATGGCACACACCTACATTAAGTATGATTTTGCAGGTTTTATACCAGCCAACAAATAAAAGTAGAATTACAATACACAACTAGACATGAATTTCCCTGTTAAAAGAGATGCGTGTTGGGTTTTTTGCAGCTTGACAGTTCATATTTGAAGATAGAATTATATTTAAATTGATTGTCTAGTGACCGTTTGTCAGCGAAATGAACACTGGGTTGTTAAATGGATGATGAAAGATCATGTCTTTCTGCAGGTCCTACTGTAGCACCCACCACTCTGCCCACAGGTGAGGATCGCTCATCCTGTGACAACACACCTTTCGGGTGCTGCCCTGATGGCAAAACCATCGCCTTCAACCCTGATGGTACCAACTGCCCACGTAAGTAGCCACACACCATCACAACATCATTTGTCTGTCGCTTCCTTGCTCTGTTCCCCTATATCACTATGTCTTTTTAGTGATGTGGTAGTAAACATCCAGCAAGACTTTTCATCAGTGTTGGGCCGAGGTGGGAGTTCTGAGCAGAGAAAGTACAGCCTGTGGGCACAGTTTAGATCAGACCTGCTGTTTGAATGTGGATTTTCTGTGGCTGGTCTGTGGTGGGCAAAGAACTGGTTCATTTTCAAGAAAAACAACCGTTTCGTGGCAATGAATGTCAACAGGCTATAGGTAGAATTCAAACTCAGGAACACATTTTATGAGTTTTAGCAAGCAGGAAGCATCAAGTATGATAATGTAACAGCAGGTCAAGTGTTAGTTTTTCCTCCTCATATCCGTGAGCAGGTAGATCTTTTACCTCTGAGCCATGTATTGACAATATGCCACCGGACGCATAAGTAAGGAGGATAATGTCCAGTTTACTAAGGCTTAGCTGACAGAATTTGCTCTGACTATATTGCTCGGGAACTCTCAGCAAGATAACTGCACTCTTCAGTTTGTCAGAGCTAAAGGAGTGGGTGTAACAAACGGTTAGCCCCTGCTGCTTGATAGCCATTTAAATAATGATAGCTCTGTCCAGGCACTGCTCCTGCATGAATGGAGAAGCCTGCCAGAATGAGTGCAGGTTTAACCAGTTTGTGATTGATGCACTGATGTTTAAATAATGAGACCCAGGTCCAATGGCATGGGCAAATAGCTATTCAGTTAGGGAACAGTTTGCAGAGCCCGTGTAAATGTAATTCAGTGTGGAATTAAATTTACTGTTTAAACCACACCCTTTGTACTCCTGATAAAAAGCCTGTGTCAATTTAATGTATGTCTGTGGGAAATGAAAAATGATGAACTGGAATGAGATGTGGCAGAGAAATCGGCTTTTTAATTTAAGCCCGGGGCCTAATTTTGCACCATGTTGGCCTAAGTGTTGGCTGTCAGTATGCTCTGTGGGAAACTCCTCAAATGTTTCAGGTCTACAGTCTGATCGGTTAAGCTGAATAATCATTTGCTATTTGTTCCCGAAAGTCATTTCAGAAAAAGTGATTTGTGTCTGGGCCAGAAAAGGCCCTTAACATGCCGTTTTAACCAGCGCATGTCACTAACGCATTTCTGAGATGAAGACACAATTACAGCTATCTGTCATGATAATCATACAAGGGCTCTTCCCAGACTGGAACCCAGTGAGCGTGATTGATTTGGGCAATTTGTTCAGCTGATTACGCACTCACAGAAGACAGCATTGCGCCTGATCCCTTTTTTCTCCTTCAAAGGCAGTGCTGTTTTATTTATTCTTTTCGTTAGTAGCGAACAATGGCTAGGCCTTGTTCTAGTCGCTTATTACTGTATGTGAAATATAGGTGCAATTATCTTAGAAATGACCTGTGAAAAAGCATTTTGGACTAAAGAGATGGCCATTCATGTCTCTTTAATGCAAACAAATGTGTGTGCATGTTGTGTCTGCTTTGGGTTTGTGTTGCTGTCTAACACATGTTTTTCTACTTAGTCCTCCATGCCCCTGCCAAGTTTCGGGAAAAGACTTGGTTCGGTAAACTTTGGCCCATCTTTTTCATCCTGTACTCATGTTTTTATTCACGTCGTCCACGTCTTCAACCCCAAGCACCTGACTCCACCCAGAGTGGATTAAACACACACCTCTGACTAACTCCGCATCAGCCTCATTGCTAACCTGCAGACTGGCACTGTACCAACCACCACTCTGTCTCGCTGGCTCTAGAATGGCACTGTTCATTAGGCTGTTTGAATCTCGGTGCATGAATGTTTGTCTGCTCTCACCTATAGCCACCATGCGCTTTAATGGCTTCCTGCACCTGGACCAAGTAGAGGGCCAGGAAATCTTCTACACCCCAGAGATGGAAGACCCCAAATCAGAGCTCTTTGGTGAGACAGCTCGCAGCATTGAGAGTGCTGTAAGTATTGTGCGACGGATTAAAACCAGGTTCATTTCTTTTTCTACCATTTCCATGGTGTGTGCCATGAACTGTCATTTCAACATATATTCCTGCAAGGACATCTGTTTACTCAGAACGGTGTTGGAATTACTGCTTCTGCGTACTAAAACGATCTGAAGGGATTGAATATACATACTTAGAAGTTAATTCACTGATACATGTTGATGTATTAATTCATTTGTGTTGTAAATATGCACTAGCAGGCCAGTTCTTATGCCTCCAGGTTATCTCCAGGTACTCCGATTTCCACCCTCATTCCAAAGACATGCAGTAGGTTAATTGGTCTCTTTAAATTGCCTCAGTTTGAGTGTTGACGAGGGCAGTGGTACCCATACACCTGTCATGTTATATAAATAAATCCTACATTGTGGGAAAACATAGTCAGGACTTTCCAAATTACAAACAATGCCATAACGGAAAAAATATATAGGTATTCTGGACCTTACAAACATTTTAATCGGCATCTGTTCAGCTGGTACATTTTTGTGGTGATTCCACCAGTGAAAGTTATTATTCTACGCTTAAATTTTCTTTATATTAACTTTGCACTTAAATGAATAGGATTTGGGGTGAGACTGTAAAAAGGTTCTTTTTTCATTGGCACCCTAGTATATAATCACTAAGTACTTTATTAGGAACTATACTAATAATGTGTAGTGCCTCCATGGTGTAGCCCATCTGCCTCTATGTTTGATGAGTTGTGCATTCTATGATGCATTTCTGCTCACCACAATTGTACAGAAGGGTTATCCAAGTTTTCTGTTAAGTCAAAACAATCTTGCCAATCTCTGTTGACCTCTCTCATCAACTGTTGTCTGCCCATAGCTGGGTTAACTATAGAGATACAGTGGGGCAAAAAAAAAGAAAGATGAGAGAGGTCTGTAATTTTCATCATAGGTACACTTCAATTATGAGAGGCAAAATGAGAAAAAATCCAGGAAATCACATTGTAGAATTTTTAAAGAATTGAATTGTAAATTATGGTGGAAAATAAGTATTTGGTCAATAACAAAAGTTCAAGTCACTACTTTGTAACATAACCTTTGTTGGCAATGACAGAGATCAAACGTTTCCTGTAAGTCTTCACCAGGTTTACACACACTGTAGCTGGTATTTTGGCCCATTCCTCCATGCAGATCTCTTCTAGAGCAGTGATGTTTTGGGGCAACACGGACTTTCAACTCCCTCCTCAAATTTTCTATGGGGTTGAGGTCTGGAGACTGGCTAGGCCACTCCAGGACCTTGAAATGCTTTTTACGGAGCCACTCCTTTGTTGCCCGAGTGGTGTGTTTGGGATCATTGTCATGCTGGAAGACCCAGCCACGTTCCATCTTCAATGGTCTCACTGATGGAAGGAGGTTTTGGTCCCCTTTGCAGAAAAACAGTCCCAAAGCATGATGTTTCCACCCCCTTGCTTCACAGTAGGTATGGTGTTTTGGGGATGCAACTCAGCATTCTTCTTCCTCCAAACACGACGAGTTGAGTTTTTACCAAAAAGTTCTATTTTGGAGTCATCTGACCACATGATATTCTCCCAATCCTCTTCTGGATCATCCATATGTTCTCTGGCAAACTTAGATAGTCCTGGGCATGTACTGGCTTAAGCAGGGGGACGCACCTGGTACTGCAGGATCTGAGTCCCTTACGGCGTAGTGTGTTACTGATGGTAGCCTTTGTTATTTTGGTCCCAGCTCTCTGCAGGTCATTCATCAGGTCCCTCTGTGTAGTTCTGGGATTTTTGCTCACCGTTCTCATGATCATTTTGACCCCACAGGATGAGATCTTGCGTGGGGCCCCAGATCGAGGGAGATTATCAATGGTCTTGTATGTCTTCCATTTTCTTACAATAGCTCCCACAGTTGATTTATTCACACCAACCTGCTTGCATATTGTAGATTCCCTCTTCCCAGCCTGGTGCAGGTCTACAATTTTCTTCCTGGTGTCTTTTGACAGCTCTTTGGTCTTGGCCATGGTTGAGTTTGAAGTCTGACTGTTTGAGACTGTGGACAGGTGTCATTTCTACAGATAACGAGGTCAAACAGGTGCCATTAATACAGATAGCGATTGGAGGACAGAAGAGCTTCTTAAAGAAGAAGTTACAGGTCTGTGAGAGCCAGAAATCTTGCTTGTTTGTGGGTGAGCAAATACTTATTTTCCACCATGATTTACAATTAAATTCTTTAAAAATCCTACAATGTGATTTCCTATATTATTTTTCTCATTTTGTCTCTCATAGTTGATGTGTACCTATGATGAAAATCACAGACCTCTCTCATCTTTCTAAGTAGGAGAACTTGCACAATCAGTGGCTGACTAAATGCTTTTTTGCCCCATTGTAGTTGCATGAAAATCCCGGGAGATCAGCAATTATACAGTAGAAATACCCAAATTGTGTGCTACCAACAATCACATCATGGTTAAAAAACAAAAAACAAATATGTGTACCTGTAAGTAATAATCCTTATTAGTTTTATAATATTTTATGTGAATTGAGTAGTCAGTACCTAGCTAGCAGTGACACATTAGTATTCCTCTCCTTCTGCGGTATTAGGGCCCATGTACAGCTACTGAATGCTAACTATAGCAGTCCATTGTTGGCTGTGTGTTCAGCTTGTGCTGCACATTATTTGATGACTTTATCAGCTCTGGTGAAATAGGGGATTTGTTTCATGCTAGTTAGTTTATTTGAGAAAGTCTGTTACAGAGGATAGGATTGTGTTAATTAATCTTACATATCATTCTGGCAGTAGCCAGAGCTGTGACTAAGATGCCAAGCAGCAGTACCATGTAACAGAAGCGTAGTCGTTACTCTTTCCTGTAACCCTGGATCAGACAGTGGAAAAAAGCTGCTTCTGTAGAAATGGTGTCAGTGGCCCCTAGTACGTTCTAATCCCACCTACTTTCAGCATTTACGTGAGACAACTTGCAGGTTCCGTTGGACCACAAGATAGCAGGTAGCGGTACAAATCCTTTTTTTCGACTCTCTATTTCTATCCATTTTTCTTCTCACCGCTTAGTTTTCAAAGAGTGTTTGTCTATGCTTGACTAGCTGTGATTGAAGTCTGGGTTTGTCATGTTTGGCTGCCCACAGTCCTTTGTGAGAAAGAGGAAACATATCTTTCAAATGGGCCAGAAGCCCCAAATAAGCACGTAATGGTTAAGACAGAAACAAAACATCATAAGTCAGACAAAAAATAAACTGAGATCACATATAGGGACACTGTAACATTGAGGGCTTGTGTAATAAAGAGCTCTTGAAGCCATGTGCTTTAAGAATATTGCACTTTTGTATAGAATGCAGAAAAGTAGTTACCTTAGTCTGTGTGACATGCATTCACAGTTAGGGTTACATAATATTATTTACAGTACTAACTGCTCTGAAATCTGCAATTTGCAAATGAGTGCTTACACAAGCAATTTCATGGGGCACTTGGGGGGTGTAATGTGTTCAAATCCCCAATTTTGATTCTCAGTGGTGCCTCCGGCCTGGACCAAAGCTCAACATTTAGCAGACCCCTTAGCCAGAGCAACGTACAGGTGATACAGTTTTACACTGTGCAATCACAGAAGTTGGCTAAAGAATCAAACGGTGTCACCTTCACAGTGCCTGGCCTTGAACCCAGAACCTTCTGGTCAGTAGTTCAGTACCTTAATTGCTGTGGCACTACATTCCTACAGACACATGGCATGTCTGAAGAACAAAGGCGAGATCTATGTGCCATCCACAAGCGTTATAGCTCTGGGTAGAAGTAGTTAGTGGCTTCCCATGTATTGGGGAGGCATTTGCATTTGGACCATTAATAGTGCTAGGTGCTATAGAGCTCTAAAAAGGGTCCAATGAAGTATTTTGTGTTCCTTGGAATATATTGTATATGGTTGAACTTAAACCCCATTGAATAAATAAGCAAATAAAAAAATGATAGAGGTCCTTTTTACTGACTTGTCATGTGAAATTGTGTTCTTTGGCTAACAAAGTGGGTAAAGTGAGCAATCTTGATACATTTCAGATAAATACATTTGTTTTATTATGGGGTGTAAAATATGTGAATGTGAACTTTTTCTATTTGTTTGCATATCACCATTTCTAGTAACTGCTTCATCTGAGTTATGGACATGGCAGGTCTTGGAAACAATAGATGTGAGACAGAAATAAACCCCGAACAGGTCACTAGTGCATCGCAAGACATAACTCACTCTCTTATTGTCACTGCCAGTTTAGTTAAGCCGGTCTACCAAGTATCATGTTTTTTATCATGTGAGGTAGGAGTAACTCAGAAACCCATGTGAATATGTAGAGAACCTTCCAAGCTCCATCCAGACAGTAACCAGAGCTGAGGTCTTTGGAGTTGTGAAGCACCACCAGTACACGCTGGGCTAAAAATGGGTGTATTTAATGATCTAACAAACTGCTTGACCAGTTTGCTTTAATATGCTACAGAAAAAACAGCAATGGCAGTACTGTAGTAATATCATATATACTGGCTTTTCTCATGTTATGCCATGAGTATATGCAAAGTGTGATATGTTTACTAAGTCTTGGTGTAGCAGTAGTAGTTCAAACCTCACTCATGTTAGATGGTGTTGGAAACAGCATGCATTTACAATATACTGCGAGGGATGCCGAACAGGTCTGAGTAGGAGATATGGGTAACGTGACATTTACCGCCGCCTCTGAAATGTGTTTGTATAATTACTTCTGGGGCTGCAGTTAAATGTCAGTGTTTGCACCTAGACACTGTGTAGTTTTATACTATTTTAGAATTACATACTGCCTCATCCTGGAGAAATGAGAAACAGATACCTTTTATTGACTGAAATGTTATTTCTCTCTCTCTTGCCACTTTTTCAGCTAAATGAACTGTTTCGGAAATCAGACGTGCAGAAGGACTTCCAGAGTGTACGTGTTAAGAATCTGGCTCCCAGCAAGTCCATCATGGCCATTGTAGAGGCTCACTTTGACCCAGGTAATGTAACTCCAAGGTCGACCAAGCTTTTGAACATGTTGTCCTGTAGCAGTGCATATTATAATAATCAGGTACGCCATATGTTGTAATAAAAAAAGGGTTATTTTACTTGGACATTTTGTAGATTTAGTACTAGCTTTGGCAAAAATTATGGAATCATCAAGGATGTTCGCCCAGCTTATTACTTTGTTACAAATGAACAGACTGCAGTTATGACAGAAAACAAGTTTTGTTTAAGAGCTGAACATTCTGGCTTTTGTGTGGCATAGCTCAAACAAATTTAATTAAATAATTTGTATTAGTGGCACATTTTTTCCAGATCAGTTAAAAAATAAACAATTGTGGAGGGAATTTTATGGAATCACCTTATTTGCATTTCTAAAACCTATTCTGCAAGTCAAAAAATGCAAATTAGGGTTCAGATAAAAGGGAGTGGTTAAGTCACATGCCTTAAGTTAATGGACCTGGCTAATTAAAAGTAAACATGGCCCCAACAAGTATTCGTTGAATGAAGTGATATTTACATATAGAACAACCAAAAGAAAACCAGAACTAACACCTAAACTAAAGAAAACAAGGTTACAGTGGCCTGAAGTGAAGCAATCATTGTCACGCCCGCGGTCTGCCCGCCGGTCCACGCCCGCGTTTTAGAATGCCCCTCTTTCCCTACCTTCTGATTAGGTCCACCTGGTTCTCATCTACGCCTCTATTTAAACCCTCCTTCTTCCATCCTTCCCTGCTAATTCACTTAGTTCCATACCTCGTCTCTATGCTCGTCCATCTTGTCCTGTGTAGCAACTCTTCGTTTCGTCTTCTCCTCGTCATCCTCCCCTTCTTCGTTCGTCTGTCTTCAGTGTTGCTCCGTGTTTCTCTGCATTCCTGGTTTTGCAATAAACCATGCGGTTTTCGACTCAGCCACCTGCGTTTGTCTCCTTTATCCAAAGCCGGCGTTACAATCATGGAGCATGTATGATTGGAAGGACCAGGGGACATAATCATTACCTCAACACTCAGTGCACAGGGATACATTCAAAAGGAAAGTCATATCAACTCATCCAAAAGTCCAAATCTCAATACAGTTGACTATTTACTGTGGACATTAAATAAAAATTGTTCCATGACATGGCTCTGGCCTACAAAGCTGATCTTTCAGCCGCTCTTTTAAAAAAGTTGGAATCAGCTTGATGTAGAATATTTTTTTCATTAGTGAAGTCCATGTCTCCAAGAATTCAAGCCATCTTAAAAGTCCAATGAATAGTGATGCTTTTGTTGATTATTCCATAATTTTTCTTCAGCATTGAGTGATTCCATAAACATTTTCCATATGGAGTGATTCTGTATGCAATTACATTTTTGTTCACAAAGTCACAATGTTCAGTTTTTTAAACAAAAATTGGTTGCTTCCATAATCTGTGATTTGTTTCTTTGCTATGAAGTAAAAAATCTGGCTGAACATCCTCTGAGGGTAATTTGATTATTGAACATGGATTATTGATTTGAACATTATAGCAGAAGCATCTCTCATTAGATCAGCAGTGGGCCAGCACAGACACTGTTACCATATTATGCACTTATGGTATGTCAAGTCCTATATAGTTGTTATTATAAAACGTCAGCATGGAAAAGGATGATGAGAAGTGCACGTTTGTAAGGAGGTATGCATGAAGCGAATGCAAAATGTTATCGGGTGTGCAGTCAGAGTTTTTAATTACCCCATCTGTTTCTATAGTGACTCGTTTTACCTCTCTCCGTTAGCCTTTTTTCCAGAGCTAGGTCTGTGTTATTTGTGAAGTGCCTCTTATCACCCTGAGCTGTGTCGGCATCACTTCTATTCCAAGCCCATCAAATTTACCGAAGTCAGTACTCCTTTTAAAGTGTGCCTTTGGCGAGAACTGAAAAGCACATTAAAAATGTACTTGTGTTACAGGATATATAATTCAATACAACAAAATAAGGTGTTTTAAAAAATCCATTGCCCACCTTTTGCTGGGCTCTTTAGTGGCCACTAGTCACTCCAAAGTCATTTATTTGTTTATTTAAAACCAGGGTCTCTTGTAGATTTGGATGTCGTTAAATTGCAGCAAGCATTTCTCACTGCTGGAACGGAAAAACAGATCCTCCAGCGTTCGCCATTTATTGGCCCCATTCCGCATCTTTTATTCCAGTACAAGTGCCTGTCATAAAAGCAATCTGCAGTGGCTGGCAACAGGGCCATCTGTGAAAGGCTATGACAGTCCTTCATCCAACTGTCCCTGAAACGTACGTCACTTGAAGGGAGTTCACGCCCTCAGGCCCATTACGTGCACTGCTTTGGTGGTCGTATTTGTTGCAATGTGTAATGTGTGTAAAAGCTAACGTCCTTCTATCTTGTCCTGTATTTTTCTATCTTTTTTTTTGAAAAATGGCCTTGTGTAACAGACACCAGGCTTACTGTGGATGATATCAGGACCGCATTGGTAAAACAGTTAAAGATGGCCAAAGGACTTGGCATTGCTGTCAAACAACCTGAGGATGAACATATCCAGTTCACTGAGTACGGTAAGTGCTAATCATCAGTCCTTTGTCACCTTTGTCATACAGCCTTTGTGTTATTAAAGTCATTTAGGTGCCTGGATGGCACAATATGCTTTTGCTTGAAACCCTGGCAGTTATTTTCATATGACTTGCTTTTGATTTGAACCTGTAATAAGTGGATTCATCAAGACAGTAGAATTGCAGGCTATTCTACAGACTCATTATGAATCATGAGTCATGATGAATCCTCTGGCTTGGCCAGGGATCTGGTGTAGCTAGCTATCTTATTACTATATTGGCTTTCTGAGTCGTTCAAAAGGCTAACAGTTACTTCAGCGAGACATTTACAATAATCCCTGTCTAACAGGACAGTGAGCCTAAATAAATAAAAGTGGCTTATGTTCATTGGCTAGTATTTCATGTCCTTCTCGCTCTCTCTTTCTCTCTCAGGTATCTCGGCCCTTCCATTCTTCACTACCACTTTCACCACAGTGGCCACTGTCACCCCGACTATCACCACCACAAGCAGCACCATGCCACCTACTACTGCCTCTATCACAACACGTCGGCCAGTCACCACCAGACGGCCTTACACCACTCGCAGGACCACCACAGCCTCCCCGATAACTAGCACCCCGCAACACACCCCGACTACCACCAGAGCCATCAGTACCACTGACACCACCACGGTGTCCATCCAGACTAGGCCTATAGTTCAAAACACAAAGCCACAGGGACCATGTGATTCGCAACCCTGTGGCCACGGAGGCACCTGTGAGGAGGATGGTGACGACTTCACCTGCATCTGTCCCGCTGGGAGAGGAGGTGCAGTCTGTGAGAAAGGTAGGCGTTTCTGTGTTTTGGGGCAACTTGTCCTTTGAAATCACAATATTCCATTTATCCTATGATTGCGAAAAGCTCCACATGGAAAGAATTGTCCGATCACGGCGCGGAAAGCTTAGATTCGCTGCTCATTTAATTCTCGCAGACTTTGAAACTATCCCTTGCAGCGGCATCATATTATAATTGACACTAATTGCTTTAATGAGCGTTAGCTCATGAAAAAACACTGTGCTCTGAGCAAAGAATTAGGTGGTTAATTGAAGGCTTGTTTGCAGTACCATTCCTGTCTCTTCCCTGATCAGTCAGGCCAATAAAGAGTGATGAAGAGAGATAACTTCATCTGTCAGCCATTCTCCCAAGACAAATGTGCTGATGATAAATGCCAGATCAATAGAAATCTCTCTGTCTGAAATGTGGAAAGACTAACTAGTATTCCAGAAAGAATACAGAGCAACGTAACTAAACTAATCATTCTGATATCAAAATGTCTATCTTTAGCAGCTTTTCCTTACTCCCACTCTAGGGTTTGTATAGCGTCTTCAGGTGACTCATAGCCATGGCTGTTTATCAGCTGAAAGCAGGCTTTTGAAGTACCGCCGTCTTGCATGAGCCGTTCTGATAACATGGTTTATCTCGCTTCTACCTGCTGTCTTCCACAGTGATAAAGTATTACATTCCTTCCTTCGGAGGGAAATCATATCTGGCCTTCCCAACCATGAAAGCCTACCACACTGCTCGTATTGCCATGGAGTTCAGAGCCTCAGACACGTTCGGTATACTACTCTATAACAGCCAGGATGGAACTGGAAAGAAGGACTTCCTTTCTCTGGCACTGGTGGGAGGAAAAGTGGAGCTCAGGTAGATCACAAGCTACATTCATTGTAATAATGTGGGCTGGGTTTCTGCAAAACATTCATAACACTCAGTGCTTCGTAACTTCGTACTTAAGATCATTCTTAAAGTAATCCTTAAATGTTTCATAACTAAAGTAGTACTTAAACTCGTTCATAAATTTACAAGTATTCTGAGCCATTCATAAGACTTAAGAAATTTAAGTTCTTCTTGACTTGACTTTCACGTGCACTTCTACCTCAAAAAACGAATTTCCCTTAAAAAAAAAAAAAAAACTTACTGACAGCTGGCTCTACGCACAACAACAGCACATTTAACTAAAGTACAGTGCAAATGTTTTAGGCCACCATTAGATTTGTTGTTTTAGTAATGGTATGATGACCTTATGTAATTAGTCTCTGTATTGAGATGCACACAGAAAATGTAGGAAATGTGTACACCAAATAGAAAAACAGTTTTCAGAATAAATATATTCTTCCAAAAAGACCATTTCTGCTGTTGCTATAGTGTAAGGGGAGATCACACTAAATACTCACCACAGTAGCATATAGAAACTTTTTTCTGATCCCCCCATTTTTTACGACTGCATACAAATGTCCTTTATTTTCTGATTGTATTGTAATAAAGAGACTGAAAAATAATTACATATGGTCATTATTCTGAAATAATACATCTGTGGCATGGTGGTCTAAGACTTTTGCACAGTACTGTATGTACAACAGAAAATTCTGAAAATTAATATTGAGTTTTTAAAATGGATTTGCATCACATATAGTACATCCGATACAAACAAAAAACAATTAGTTACGTAGTTAGTATGTTGTTAGTATTACATTAACTTGGCTGTAAGTATTGTGGTGTTGTGGGTAGCGTTACAGCCTCCCATTAAGGGCCTTCAACTCTGAGCATAAATGTATATAGCGTTTCATTTTATTCCACGATTTAAATCATTTTATTCACGTGAAAGAAACAATTACATTTTTTACAACAGTAATTTAAACACTTATTACTTTTTAGATTTTATTATTAAAAACTTATCTTTTGTAATATATATATTTTTTAATGATACTTTTTATACTTTTTAGGCGTTCTTAAAGTTCTTAAAATTCTAAGATTAATTGTTATTGGGATACTTGCCCCTGATTAATAGCGTTGTTTATTATCTTATTGATCAGAAAAGTCTGTCTGATAAACAAGTATGAATGAAGCATTCAGTATTATATTAAACTTTTTTTTGTACAGTCATATTATAATCACAACTTAAGCTAATCAACATCTGTTATTTCATTCAGACTGTGGCCACTGGGCATTTTTCATAACCTGGACACTGATTAAATCTTACCCACTGTCTTTTCTGTCAGGTTTAACACGGGCTCTGGCACATGCTCAGTGGTGAGCAATGTCATGGTGAAACCCGGTCAGTGGCATCATTTAGTGGTGAACCGGAACAGACGCAGTGCTGCACTGAGTGTGGACAACGAGCCTGCCGTAGAGGGAACGAGCCCACCAGGCACTGATGGACTTAACCTGATGACAGATCTCTTCATCGGTGGGGTGCCTGAAGACATGATCCAAG
The DNA here is from genome assembly GCA_025084515.1 of Ancistrus triradiatus. Classification (NCBI taxonomy): domain Eukaryota; kingdom Metazoa; phylum Chordata; class Actinopteri; order Siluriformes; family Loricariidae; genus Ancistrus; species Ancistrus triradiatus. The sequence goes on along the minus strand of JAJAGP010000270.1, from coordinate 135,690 downwards.
AGTAAGAGCGGCTGCTTTTGGATTTCTCCTGCTATTAAACTGCAACAGTGTAATCAGATAGGATTAGTATCCGAATAAAGAGAGCTTAAGCTTTTCGTAAATCGTTTAATGAAAGCATTGATGGATTACAAGCCTTTTGCCTATTTCAAAGATGGAAGGGTCTAATGATGAAACAAAGATAGCAAAAGGAATTTTAATCATTAAAAAAAACAAAAAAGATCAAAATTTCTTGTGCTGTTGAGGTTACAGACAGTGAAATGCAGGACTTTATGGAAAGACCATTTATTCTTATATTGTCCAGAGTCATGGAAATGGAAATGTCAAAGGTAAATGGTAATCGACTAGTCCATTACTTGTTTTATCGAGTCTTTTGGCAGGGTAAACAGTGATTTATTATGTCGGCATAGAAGTTATACGAATGTTATTGTGCTTTGTGGTGCGTGTCAGCATTTGTAGTGTATTTGTGAGTATTCCACTCACAAAACCAGCAGTTGCCAAAGTTACATTAACAGTTTCAATCATTTTTTTCGACTGCCATCTCAATATTATTACCACATTTTTATGTCCAGTTGTGTTTTACAGGAAAACACTCACACTAAGTACCTTCATATTAAAGCTCACTATTCTGAACTTTAACCATTTTTCATTTCAACTTCAAAATACTCAATTACAGGAAAAAACAGGCAAAAGTAAACGGTTCATTACTTACAATGTGCAGTGCAGCACTTTTCACAATACAGCAGTAATGTTTAATGCAAATTTCATTATTTAATATGGCTTGCTGTCTAAAAATGTGCTTTGTGGATTTCTTTGTAGTGTGAAGGAAATGACATCCGTTTCCACTGGTCTGGTTGGCTGCGTGCGCCTGCTGGATGTCAACAACGTGGTGTACAACCTACAGGAGAACGGAGGCAAGGTGCTGTATGGCAAAGCTGTCGGAGAATGCGGTAACAACCCATGTCTGCCCAACCCCTGCAAAAATGGAGCCTCCTGTCAAATCAAAGCGGCTGAAATGTTCCACTGCAAGTGCATTAATGGATTCTCCGGTAAGTTCACCCACCTGCACTCCCTGTCTTTCTTTATCTTTCCAACAGTGCAAAACTCTGGCCATCCACCTTTCTGAGTAAGGTCTGTGGGCTGTTTAACCAAGCGGACAGACATCTTATATGTGAGTCCAGCAGCTGTTGCTCATGGATGAACGATGAGGCGGAGCTGACGGCAGCATGTATAATCAGCCTGCTACAGGAAAGATATGTTAGGATGGATGAATGTTTACGTCTTTCTGTAAACAATACGTGAGATGCATGAAGAAAGGAGAAAATACAGACATGGAGTACTGTGCAAAAGTCTTAGGCCACCATTAGATTACACAGAAAATAGTTTTGTCAGTATTGTAATGATCATATATAATTATTTTCTCAGTTTCTTTATTAGAATACGCATAGCACAGTGGCTCAGTGGGTAGTACTGCCGCCTCACACTAAGATGGTCCTGGGTTCAATCACCGGGTGGAGCGGCCAGGGTCCTTTCTGTTTGGAGTCTGTATGTCCTCCCTGTGTCTGCGTGGGTTTACTCTGGGTACTCGGGTTTAATAAACCAAATAAACAAACAAACAATTGTTAGAATACAACCAGAACTGGAAGTGCAGTGCAGTGTTAAAAGAAAAAACAGCTTCTCTAGACTACTGTGGCAAGTATTTAGTGTGACCACCTCTTATACTTGAACAATAGCAGCATCTGGTAGCTTCATCAGGATGCCAAGTTGGCCCTTGTACAGTCCCAAGAAGCTTGATCAGGAATGGTGTTTTGGAAGGGGAACAGGGTGAAAAGGCTATGATATGCTACAGCTCACAAAGACTGGAATGAAGATCAGTGGAAAAGAGTATTATTGAGTGACAAATCCAAGTTTGAGTCTGGATCCAGTTTGTCAACTATGTTATGTATGGCCATGATTGCATTGCGAAAACAACAAATCTAATGGTGGCCTAAGACTTTTGTACAGTACTGTACCTCTAACCTTGACTACACGAGGTCATAGTGGACGATCGGAGCATGCTTAATTATGTATGCTCTCACTTCTGTTCATTGCATTGTTAATTTTGTTATTGTAAATGAACCTTTTTTATATTAGTATCATAAAGAACTCGGTTAAGACTTTTTTGTTAGGCTTTATAAGCTTCTAACAGTTTGTTCTAATGTATTTACCTTTTATAAATTTAGTTGTGTTAATGTTGGTTTGTAGTTTTTCGAAAGAGCTTGGTGACTTCTAACATTGTACAGTACCTTTCCACCAAGTCAGTCTTCTTATTTCTGTGGGAATGTAAGAGAAACAACCCGTAAGCTGACAAGCAATTTGGTACACAAAATCAGAACAGGACCACCTATTGCATAAAACACTGTCTCATCTCGGTTGCGCCAATCACCACTGAGATGCAAAATTCCCTCTGGGAGCATTGTTAACATAAGACTGTTTAATGGGAGCCTCTCTGATTGGCGTTCCATGGCGCACACAAGTTCACCATGTGGAGTACAAAGCGTTAGCTGGAGGGGAGTAAAAATACAGCATTTGAAGTCTGGAACAAACAGTGGAATCGTTCTCTGGAGTGATGAGTTACGCTTGACCATCTGACAGTGTGACGAATGAATCAGGGTTTGGTAGAGTTTGTTGTTTTGAATTTGTTGTGGAAAAACTATGCTAGCCAGTACAGAGATTCGATCCCACACAACACCACTGGGATGAACTGGAATTCTGACAAGATTTATCAACATCAGTCAAATCCCTTTTAGCTGAACGGAAGCAAACCCTTACAGTTGTGTCCGAAAAGGAGACGTATTCTATATTAATACCCATAGCTTTGGAATGAGAAGCTTTCAAGTGTTGTTCAGGGGATATCTGGCTGAATATAATATGAATTAAAACAGTATCTTCAAATAGACCCACTTTATTAGGTTCGCCTGCTCGTTAATGCAAATATTTAATCAGCCAATCACATGGCAGCAACTCAGTACATTCAGGCATATAGACATGGTCAAGATGACCTGCTGAAGTTCAAACCGAGCACCAGAATGGGGGAAGAAAGGTGATTTAAGTGACTTTGAACGTTCCATTGTTTTTGGTACTAGACGAGTTGGTCTGTTTCTGAAACTGCTTGTCTACTGGGATTTTCACACACAGCTATCTCTAGGGTTTACAGATAATTGGCTGAAAAAAGAGAAAATATCCTGTGAGCAGTAGTTCTCCGGGCAAAACTGCCTTGTTGATGCCAGAGGTCAGAGGAGACTAGCCAAAAATAGCCCATAAATAAATACATATTGTAAAGACATCTAAAAACATTTTTGGTCAAACAATATATCCTGTTCCTGGACGCAGTGTGTTATTATTGAAAAATGCATTACATATAGTGCAAGCATTTTTTGTGTTAGCCTTCCGAATGTTCTCACTCTCTTTCTGCCACTTGATGCTGTGTTGACAAAATTCAAATCATTTTAATTTTTAATCCGTTTTGGAGGCTTTTCCGGTTTTGATTTTTGTGTTATTTTACCGTATTCATTTATTTCAGTACATAAAACAATTTTTGCAGTTTTAGTTATTGGTTATTGTCTAAACATATTGATGCTCATCATTTAAATCTGTAATCCATGTCATACCCATATGCCTGTCATATTCCATTAGAGCACTGTTATGCGTTATGATCATTTAAGTACTCAGTATGGCTTAGGGTGACCTCCTTCCCTTTAGACACCAGGTTGGTGATTGGTGCAAGCTGTGCCTCTGTACATCTGAGAAGTTATGGAAGGGTCATGGTCCAGTAGTTCTGTGCTAATAAGGGCTAAAAAGCAGCCAAGTAAAATAGAAACTGCAGCTAGCAGCACATCTTTGATCTACAAGCAGAAAGATGAAACTGAAGCCCAAATGGTGATACATCCACCAAACTGTACATTTCTTTGTTAACATCAGAATTGTTTTCCATCTTTGCAGACGTATTGGCTGCAGTAAATTGCTCTGTTGTTCTGCTCCCCAAATTTATTGAAAGACTGTCAGTAATTCAAATCAATATCTCACTTTTGAGGTTTCTGTGCTACACAGTGGATGTTGGGATTGGGTGGTGGAAAATAAAAGCACTTTGAAGTAAGGGGTATAAAAAGATGCTAGCTAGAGGGATAAATACGTGTAGAAACTTTCATGTTTAAATAGCAGGGGTGTAAGATGAACTCGTCTGTGCTCATCATAGCCTGTTGCTAGCAGGAGTTTGGGCAGCCTACATCTTGCACTTCTTTTCATTCTACAAAATGGTTGAAACACTTTGATGATTCGCCAGCATGGGCCAAAACCTATAAGTGAGTAATTTCACTCCTCCAGCCAAGAAAAGTGCACGAGTGGGTCTTGGTGCTACTGAGCTTAGTCTGAAGTTGTAATATTTCTAAATCCTATTAGAAAATGATCTCTATTATAGAGCAAATCCACTCTTCTACTCCATACATGCGATATGCCTTAGTAAATAGGATTTTAATGTATTGTTAGGAGCAGAGGATGCATAAATCAGTAACAGGCTTTCTTCCGCCAACTGTTTTTTTTTTTTTCTTCAATAGGTCCAACCTGTGCTGATGCCCACAACCCATGCGAGCCAAACCCATGCCACGTGTCGGCCCACTGCCATGTGCTTCCTGAGGGAGGATACAAATGCGAGTGTCCAATGGGCCGTGAGGGCAAGCACTGCAGAAAATGTACTTCACTTTTCTTCACTTCCACTTCCGATTTTGTTCTGATTTAGTTGTAGCCAGTTCTCCCTTCCTAGCGGAGACCCACTGCACATCAGCTACCGATCTGGGAGGGTGAGAGCTAACACCTGCCTCCTTCAAACCGGCAAATGCACTTTATTTTCTGAGCTGGCAGACATGCAACATCGTAGGGCAGCTGAACACACTTGGAAGACAGGGCTGTCTGAATTTTTCTATAGACATGATTTTGACAGAAGAGAGAGGAATGCCAACTGCTAGTCTCCTCTGAGTCAGAAGTACCTTAATGATTTTTTGTTGGTGAAACCAACTGTGTAATTTCTTCAGATAATGGCTGAAGAAAAAGAGAACTTTAGAAGTAGTGCAAAATGTGGGCAGTTGGAAGCTTCCTCCTGAAGGGGTGTCTTTGTAAAACCCTGATGAAAAAGACATGATAGATTTTAAGGGGCAGCAAAGTTGAGGCTTGGCTATTGTAGCTGACTCATTTGACAATCTCTGTATTTTGTTCCGTTTTCTTTCACTCACTCCTTTTATCTCACTCCCAAGTTTCCCTCGTTGTCTCTGAACTGTCTCAGAAGCAATGTGATGGATAGATGGAGGCTGGCTGATGTACACAACATCTGCACAAATCACACTAGTCATTTGACAAAAACTTGTCTTTGATCAAGCGAGTCTCCATTAGCAAGTGAATGAAATAAATTGAGGTTAACCAGAATCACTGAGTTGAACACATCGATCACATGTAGTGTACTACTTTTTATCGCTTAACTTAATGAGATGAGTAATTGTCTTGGTCAGGCATATGTCATGATTAATGAGGAGTCACTCAGGCGGTGAGTGTCTGGGGAGAAAAGCATACTCAGATAAGAGATTGTCAGGTGCAGGAGTGACTGAGTTAGTCAAGAGTGTGAGAATGACAGAGGGGCTGGGGAGGTGTGACAGAAGCCCTCTCTCTATGTATAATAACCCAGTGTCTCCTGTGTGAAGAGCATGCTGGAGGATGTTGATGCAGAGACGTCTGATGCAACCCCCGGCCAGAAGTCATTCAAACGTCTGTCAGACTCTCAGAGTGGCTTGCCTTAATCACCAGTCTCAGTCCCTTTGTGCAAAACCTGTGTTTTGGAGCCTGTTTGCTGTGGCTGCAGTAGCACAGTGGTTTTGAGATGTGGTTAGCGGCTTGCTGCTGTTGTTTGGAGCTTACCCAGCACAGGGTCACTGTGGAAGGAGCTCTGGTGCTTTACTCTGCTCTGAATTGGCAAGTCTCCTGCTGCTAATTCCCTTAAATGAGCTTATTCTTTATGACACAGGCGATTGCTTTAAGACCACATGGGAAGCCGTTTAATTTAATTATAATAATGAAATGTTTACCTGTAGTATAGTGTGCCTGCATTGCTAATTAGTCTTGGTGGAATTCAATATTTTAGTGAATCAAAGATCTCACTGCAGTATCGCACTGCTCGTTCATTAAACTCAAACTATTCTCGGTGAAGAGCACATCTGCTTTGCAGTCTGCTTTGAAGCCCCAGACACAGTCCTAATAGACAACCGTTGAAGTCCATGCGTCTCTGGGAGTCTATGCTGTGTTTATGTAGTCACGGTTTTAAATGGGATAAAAGATTACACATATTTTACAGACAGCATTTTGAGCCACACCTAGACACAAGGACTTCACTAGCAGTGAATGGAGTGTGACAAAGTTGCATAACAACAACAAAAATCTTTTTTTACCTTGTGCTTTTTTTGTCCCACCCTGAGTCTTCCATTGATCGATTATTGGTCGAACCCTCAAAGAGTTTGACAACCTCAAACCTTCTGAAGCTCAGTAAATCAGGCCCAGTAAATCTAACAATTTATTTCTAAAATTTACAGTTTAGAAAGATAAAATAACGAGGTATGTTATTAGGTGAAATGGCTGTGTTAGGAAGCTCCACTGGATGGATAGAAGAACCCCCTGTGCTATAGCTATTTTGTGGCTAGCCAGTAAAATGAAGTGATCATATGTGAAGGCATGTGCTTCCCCTGTTTTAAAAGCCACCAGCCACCAGCCACCACTGCTTCATATGTACTGACTGAGTCAAAAAAATTCTTAATTACCCTTTTCATTTCTGCATAACCTTCCATCTAAAAAGAGCTTATTCTAATCCTAGATAATTAGCAGTGAAATGCTTTCTGCATGCATTCGATAATCTGGAGTGTTAGGCTTGTGTGTTTGTATATGTTGGATGAATTTGCTTAGAACAAAGAACCTTTCACTCGGCATGATGTTTGAGCTGTGTTTTGGATGCTGTATTTAAGTTCATTTGCTTTCTTCCCAGTATTAGACAACAAAGGAGCCTACATACCGTTCTTCAGTGGCGACTCTTACCTGGAGTTAAATGGTCTGCACACTTTTGGTCATGATCTAAGGTAATCACTGTCTACCATCACTTCATTTCAAGAGTTTGATTTAAAGAAATAGTCATCTGTCATATGGAATAATAGTAATGTGGTTCTATATATAGAGAGTTGTGAGGGTCCTGTTTATATTACATTGTGGGGCCAAATGTCAGCACAAGGATAGAAAGGTCTGACTTTTTCTTACCAGGGAAGTTGTTTTTTTTATAACAGAAACTGCAACTTTCTTTTGAAAAACCAATAGAGTCAATATTTTCCCTTAGGTTACTGAGGTTAAGGTTAGAGTTAGGTGTAGATATAGGTGGTGTGTGTGTGTGTACACATGTATTTTATTGATCTCAGGAGGGAAAATGTTTTGTTGAAGCACCATAGTGGCAGACATACAACTTATCAATTGTAAAAATGTATCCAATGTAAAATACAGTAGAAAATAACTTAAAAATACATTTGTTTGTGATGTGCATTTCCCAGACAAACTATTAGAAACTAGACACAGAACAGATGAATCGTAAAGTCTGATAGCAGCTGGTATAAATTGATCTCCTGTTGTACTCCTTGTTGCATCATGGCTTGAGCAGAGACTTTTCTGCCTTAAAAGAGTGTTATGGGGAGGGTGAGACACATTGTAGATGATCTGAAGCTTTTTATTGAGTATTCTCCTCTGAACTACAAACTCCCATGAGTCTAGGTTGGTCCTAGCACCATGAACAGCCTTTTTAATTAGTTGCCCCAAGACAATGCTGCATAGAAAACTGCTGTTTCTACTGTATTTGAAGCGTCTTCTTTCATATAGAGTGGTACCTCGGTTCTCGACCACCTCAGAACTTGTCGAATTCTTGACCAATTTTTGACTACAAAAATTTGTCTTGGTTCTCACCTTTTGCAGGGTACCCGATCCACAATTAATGATTCACAAGTCATGATAGCCCTTTGAGAAGATCTTCCCAATTTTTTTGTGTGTTTTTCTTTATTTTTACACCTATTCTGAATTCTTAGTACAAATAAGTCTCCATGGGTCCTAAAAAGGTTAGTTTATAAGAGCAAACTGAAAGTAAAACAGGAATCGAATGCTGAAGAATACAGGCTGCAGTTAGCTTAGCAGCTTTGCTAGCACCCGGAGTTCATCAATAGTTAGAGCAAGCTTTTACTTTTCCACTTTCAATCCATTACTCACTAAATTATATGAGATTTTTCAACACTGCTTTATAAAATAAGCTTTCTGTTTATGAGTTTGGCTAACTGTAGGTTAATGTAAGTGTTTTAAACATTAACTTACTTATCATTACTTATCATAGTATTCTTTCTATATCGCTGCTATGATACAGTATAGACCGCCCTACCTAACACTGGTTAAACTCAGTGGTTCATGATACATTTAACTTTAAAATTTAACATTTAACTTTGTCTGAACATATCCCTATTGTAAATCAGGGAGCACCTGTACAGTACAACTCAATTAATGCATGTAATACCTTATACAGTGTGGATTTCCTGGGGGTCTGGGATGGATTCATTCAAGTTACATTATTCCTTAAGGGAAAAATTTGCTTGGTACTCGATGTTTTTGTACTCGACAAGTCTTCTGGAATGAATTAACGATACTGTATTAAAAAACCTAAACGTCCTTAATAAGTAGAGTCTGCTTTGCCCTTAGTTGTACACTACCTCAGTGTTACATGTCTAGTCCAGTCTGTGTTCTGAATACACCCCTGGGTACGTATGATAGTGCACCCAGGTGATATGTGTAAGCCTAATATAATGTTTAATGAGGTAATTGTATATCTTGGCAGGCAAAAGGTCAGTATGACTGTGGTCCTGCTAGCTAATGACTCAAATGGCATGATCTTCTACAATGGCCAGAAGACAGATGGCAAGGGCGATTTCATCTCTCTTGCACTGAATGATGGCATCCTGGAGTTTAGATACGACCTTGGCAAGGGACCAGCTGTCATTAGGTAAGCCGGGCCAGCTCTCTCGCCCTGGGGATTTTAGTGTTTATTTTCTCATAGTTATGTGTTTTGACTGGTCTGTGTTTCTGCTTGCATTTTTCACCACAACACTCTGGCTCTTGTTACTAAACGTAGTAAACAAAAGTATGAACTTCAGAACATCTGTAAAAATGTGCAGACTGATTTACTGAGAGCATTTGTGAATCGCTGTGTCTTGCTTTGCAAAATCCAGGCCAGGGTCAATGCAAATCGATTCATTTAGCACCAGCAGCGAGATCCAGTGTGATTGAAGGTCAGGTATAATTTGACGAATGTTTTATTGTGGTTGTGGTGAGAACTACATGAAAGAGAATTCATTCTACTTTCAGTTCAAGCAGTAGATGTTAATAGTGGATTTTTGTAAAATGAATTCAAATTGGTCCTCGTGCGCCCACCTGCTTCCACACACAGTTATGTTAAAACACGATGCAAGATGTGTCTTCATTTTCTTCTAATATTCTCTATTTGCCTTTCAGCAAATTCATTTATTCTCCAAAAATATGAATGCCATTATTGCAATGCCTTTAACAGTCTGACTGATTAAAAGATTACAAAACAGTGCATATTCAGCTTTACCTATGGCCCTGATTGGTTTCTAGTGTAATTAGTAAAATTAGACGGCTTCTTACATTTGGTTTAGCGTTATTGTTAAATAGTTTTGCTGAAATTCTCCACAGACTTTTCCCATGGGTTGCCAGTCCTCGTGGTTCCACAGCTCTGTTTGTGATCTATACTTGCCATGGTTATCAAGAACATCTATTAATTTTGTTCACCTCATACCGGCTTAATCCAGTTCTGGGTTGGGGTCGCCAGGGTCAAACTGGCAGTACAGGGCGCAAGGCAGGAACCAACCCTAGATATGGCATCAATCAACCACAGCTCACATGCACACACATTCACACTCAGTTACTCAAACCGGGACACCATTTGACCTAGAACGTGTCCTCTGGAATACCCAGGGTCGTGCAGACATGGGGAGAACATGCCACACAGACAGAGACTGGGTTAGGAACCAAACCTGGGATTTTTGAAGCTGTCAGGCGGCAATAGTTACAATACTGTACTGTACAATCTTTGTATATTTTATAAAACCTGAAACACTTGCCAGGTTGTTTTCAGGCTTCAAGTCTGCAGTTCTCCTTGGCATTTGTCGCAAGGATTCTCTCATTTTCTGTCATTCCGACTTGAATTAGATGTATGAGACAGATTTTTCTTTCATATTATAATTCTTAACACCTTGTACGTTAAGGCAAACAGAAGTTGATTGGATGGACATTATGGCGTCCATGCTAAACATAATATGATAACCACAGAAAAATCAGTCTGATCTTTGGTTTTAGGGGTTTCTAGGTATAAATAAACTGAAAATGGGAAAACTGTAGGGCTACATCTTGTGCCGTAACCGTATAAAAGACTTTTTTTGGCTTGTTTTACCAATTTTGGGATGTTAAAATGGACAAATTTCAGTGTAGATCTTTGACAAACATATGTATGTGCATTTCTTCATGACAACAGGAGCAGAGAAAAGCTCAAGCTGAACGTGTGGAACACCGTGAGCCTTGAGCGGGCGAACCGTAAGGGAGAAATTACCATTAATGGCAGAAACCCAGTCAGAGGAGAAGCACCGGTAAGAGGACTGACCATGCTGACTCCAGCCTTGCTGAGGGCAACCTTGGCCCCATATTACCACAATGCAGGACTGTGCTTTCCCAATACTTAATGATAATTTTGTAAAATGGGTAATCTGGGGCCAAATTTGTTATCTTGCTATCGTATGCTGTGTTGCCTTGATATGAAGTTCATGATCTGCTGAGTGTGTTTTGTGGTTTGTAGAAAATGTGGCGCATGTATGTGATGCTTAAGGCATTCCTGCAGTGCCTCATGGACTTGCATTTCTTTGTTTTGTTTTGTTTTTTAACAATTTCTTGTATTTACGTACAATTCTCGTTACTGGTTTTGCTGCAAATTCTTGCGTTATTGTGCATTCACTCATTACCAAACATGATGAACGTCCTAGGCTTTGTGGGTACACTTTATTTGAACTCTTTGTGTAGGACTGACGTAGCCTTAAGTTCCATTGTAGTCATGAGTTGAGGTTCCATCACAGTTTATGTACTGTACAGTAATGTTACTGCTCATTGCCTTTGGTAGCTGCCTTAATGTTTTATGACAGGACACATTTCCATCAAATGACATGTTTTTTCCTAAATGTTCTCCTGATTTATGATGGCTGTTATGACACATAATGTAAATTCAGTACAGACTCTCCATGACATTGCTTATAAGAAATAGAGTGATAGTTAACAAATATCAAGTCAAAATATGTGACATCTGTCACAAAATGTATGAAGACATCTACCATGACAGCATGGCACTGCTTTGTAATGGATATAAGCAGCATATGACATCTGCCATGACATGATTGTCATTTCAGTAATATAGGGTTCACACACATTTCTTTATAGGTATTTATTTCTTTTTAGTATTCACTAGTTTCTTTATAGGTGTTTTAAGTTCATTTTAAGTGTGTTTAAAACAACTGCAAGAGAATGCTACATGGTGCAGGATTTTTTTAACCGTTAAATACTTATCCATTTTAAGAACCTTAACCTCAGAGCCAGCACAGGCAATTTAATTAGTATTTTATTACGATGTTGGAAATCCCTACAGAAATCTAGTTTGTCACTATATACAGCCACCATAATAGGTTAAATGCTAATAAAATGACTAATTGGCATATTTTGTAATTAGAGTCATGTATTCAGTGTGAAGATATTTGTATATGAAACAATATTCTCAGCACGCATCCTACATGCAGTATTTATTCCTGGTTTCCACAGCAGAGGCAGTAAATCCTATTAAAGGGAGAGGTTGATGGAGTAAAAATAGGGCAAAGAGAGCAGAAGGGACTTGTTATGAAAGGCAGACCCCAAGAGAAATATTTTCTTACAATATTCTCTGCTGCTTCACCAGCTCCATGAAGGAGCCTTAACTGTCACGAAGTAAATATAAACAGAGTGTGTTTGCACTCGTGCAAAACATATTCTGAGCTTTTTGTATTCTTCCTGATTTATTCTGAATGTTCACTTTGAAGTCCTGCTTGGCTTTGTATGTTCTGCATGGTTTCTCTTTTGTATATGTGGGCCTTTTTTGTATTTGGTATTTATGGCTTATGTTTGCATGGAGATCTATTAGTACTGACATTCTGTTTTTCTTCTCTGGTAACATTTTTTTCTTCCCCCCTGTGTTCTTTGTTGTGTGCTGTCTGGATATAAGAAATCACGCAAGGTAATGACTGAAGCCCGATCACCCGCTCAAACATCCTCATTTTCTCCGGCAGCCCCATCAAGTAACCCGCTGTTCATCTCAGGTCCATTCTCCATTTGATAAAAGCAGGCAGAGAGATGGGAGAGCTCTGCTTTCACGCCATTCCATATGCTAGAAGCAGAGAGATGGAGAGGGCAAGGGGGAGAATGTATGAAAATTTGGCTTGGATCTCATGTCAAGCCAGCTGGTACGGGGGCGGTGAGGGAAGAGTTATCATTTGACCACCATTATTTCAATAGCCTTCCTACGACAATAAAACGTCTTCATTAGTTTTGCGTGGGAGGGCCATTAAACAGCTTCACAGTAGAGGGAGCCAGCGAAATGGAGGAAGGAGGAGGGGAGAGAGAGAGATTGAAGGGGAAGGAGGGAAGTGGATGTGTAGTTGAAAGCCAAACTTTGTTCTTCTGTGCAGTTTGCTTTTTTCCTCAGAGAAACCTCCCTGTAACAATCTCAGACAGGCAGTGTGAAACATTATAGCAGAAACACAGAGGCTGAACTGGGAGAGTTGAAGTGTCTTCGGCAAGCTCTAGTTGTCAGTGAAATGAAGATTTGTATGAGGGTTTCTCACTGGCCATGCAGGCTTGGCTGGTCATTTGGCGAGGCATCAGGTCCATAGCCAGGCCTTTTCAAGCCTCAGCCTGTCTCAGTGCAGCACTGTTTTCATACTTGGTTAAACACTGGACTTGGAAAATCACACTGGCAGTGATATTCCATCTTTCTCTCTTTTTCCAGCAATTAACTTGATTTTTTTTCCTCCAAAGATGTTATTAACCTATGCAAAGAATGAAACAATTTAAGATCGTTTTAATTCTGCATGTGTAACCTCCTGAGAAAAAAAAAACAAACTCTAATGTAATTGAAGCAATTTTCATGCTGGTTGGTTAACTGATTTCATGGTGATCCGTGGTGTAAATGCTTTTCATTAAGGTTTCCTTAATGAGTTCTGAGGGACAGTCACATCCATTATACTCGTTCATTAAAACATTGCCCATATCTGTCGTTTTCATTTCAATCACTCCAGTTCTCTGAGCTATTTCTTCACTGTTATCTCTCTTCCCTTTTTATGTGTAGACTAATTTGCTGTACTAAAATGACTTATGTTTTGTAATATACCCTTTCTTCTAGTGTGGTAAAAGATCAGTTTTGAGCACGGCATGGTTGAACTAGTTGGCTATATGTAATCCATATATTTTGCTAGTGATGGCAACCCAGACATGACGGTATATTATATTGTGAAATTGTACAAATCCACTTTGTTTTGCCATTGTAAAGCAGGATCGCATTAGTGCTTTAGGTTCTCATCCTGCTTTCCATGTTGTATAGAACCAGCACACAGATCTCAACCTGAAAGAGAACCTATATGTGGGTGGAGCTCCAGATTACCGCAAGACAGCAAGAGCAGCATCTATAAAAGGAGGCTTTAAGGGGGCCATTCAGAAGGTAATATATTCTGTTTTGGTTACTATTGCTAATAATAACTGGTGTTAAAATGCAGTGGGGTCCAAAAGAGACCACTAATACAAATGCTTATTTGGACCTTTGTGGAGAAGGTTTCATACTGCAGCGGAATAATGACCCACAGCACACCACAAAAACTTTGCAGCCACTGCTGGAAGACCAAAGAAGATCAAGGACTGCTGACTGTCATGGAATTTCCTCCACAGTCACCATCATGCTTTTATGGGGGGTCTATACCAAATACTAATCAATTATGAAATTTATCAAAAAATGTTTTTTTCCAAAGAATCAACATTTCACTCAAATTGTTATGCTGATTACAGTGGTGCTTGAAAGTTTGTGAACCCTTTAGAATTTTCTATAGTTCTGCAAAAATATGACCTAAGACATCATCAGATTTTCACACAAGTCCTAAAAGTAGATAAAGAGAACCCAGTTAAACAAATGAGACAAAAATATTATACTTGGACATGTATTTATTGAGGGAAATGATCCAATATTACATATTAGTGAGTGGCAAAAGTATGTGAACCTTTTCTTTTAAACCAGAAAGTTCTATTGTCATCTGTCCACAAAACATTCTTCCAATAGCCTTTTGACTTGTCCATGTGATCTTTAGCAAACTGCAGATGAGTAGCAATGTTCTTTTAGGAGAGCAGTAGCTTTCTCCTTGTAACCCTGCCATGCACACCATTGTTGTTCAGTGTTCTTCTGATGGTGGACTCATGAACATTAACATTAGCCAATGTGAGAGAGGACTTCAGTTTCTTAGAAGTTACCCTGGGGACCATTGTGACCTCGCCAACAATTACATGCCTTGCTCTTGGAGTGATCTTTGTTGGTCGACCACGAGGGTAACAATGGTCTTGAATTTCCTCCATTTGTACACAATCTGCCTGACTGTGGTGGTGTCCAAACTCTTTAGAGGTGATTTTGTAACCTTTTCCATCAACAAATCTCTTTTGTTTGTGCCCTGATACACTTCCACAAGAATTTTGTGAAGAGTAGGCTTTGATAGATCCCTGTTCTTTAAATAAAACAGGGTGCCCACTCACACCTGATTGTCATCCCGTTGATTGAAAACACCTGCCTCTAATTTCACCATCAAATTAACTGCTAATCCTCGAGGTTCACATACTTTTGCCACTCAATAATATGTAATATTGGATCATTTTCCTCAATACATTAATGAACAAGTGTAATATTTTTGTCTCATTTGTTTAACTATGTTCTCTTTATGTACTATTAGAACTTGTGTGAAAATCTGATGATGTTTTAGGTCATATTTATGCAGAAATATAGAAAGTTCTAAAGGGTTCACAAACTTTCAAGCACCACTGTATATGATTTGTAATCATTCACTGCAAAATAGAAGCATTTCCACTAGTGGTCTTAAACTTTTGGTCTCCATTGTTTGTAGTGCTCTTGCACTGTAAACTGTGTTTGTGTTGCTCTGCTTTATGACTGCTGTCTGGTGTATTGATCTTTTGTTTGGCTGCAGATTACTTTGATGGGCACACCAATCCTGAAGGCTGACAATGTGCGTAACTCCAGTGACGTGTCCATGTACACACACCACCCCTGCTCTACAAACATGTGCGAGAATGGTGGAGAATGCAACCCACTGCTCGAAAGCTATGAATGTGTGTGTCCATACGGCTTCACGGGAGCCCACTGCCAGCACAGTGAGTTTGATTACCTAGCCTGTATACTCCACTACCACAGGCAGCAATCCCTTACCTTGACACTCCCACCTATTTGTATTCGTAACACAACCCTTCACACTGTATTTACAGAACTTTTTAACCTCATTAACCTTGTATTGCCTCAGTGCTGTTGTTTAACCTTAATTAAGCCACATTGAAAATTACAGTACTCCCTCTTCTATAACTAATAAGAAGTGCTGTATTCCTGTAGTGCTGTATTAATTAATGTATTTCTCCTTCCCACCCTCTCATCTTCTCCAGCTACCTATGAGAAGGCAGCTGGGGAGTCTGAGGCCATTGCTTTTGATGGACAAACATTCATTGAGTACCACAATGGAGTTACCAAGAGGTAAGAAGGTCATCTTGCCACCAGTGCATGAACCTTTTGTACGGCTGAAATGACTTATGGTGCTCCCTCACTAGCCCCATATTAGCCCTGTGTGAGTCCTTATTTAGGCTAATGACTGGCTTTCATCCCGTTTATCTTTGGTTTTTGGTGTGTGTGACTAATTAACTAGCCACTTCTAACTAATAGACTGCCTGGAGCAGCCTTCTCTTTCAGTACTGCCTTGTGCAGCACTGTATTGTGTGAAATCTTCCTCATTAATAGAAGTGTAATAAAAAACTCTTCTCTCCATTAGACCACAGACAGGCAATGCCGCAATTAATACCCTGATGAAGATAAGTAAAGACAGTTGTAAGAAATTTACCTTTTGGTAAATGAGCTTAACCTCCTACTGAAAAAAATAGAAGAGTCAAATTTATTTAGAGGAAAATAAAGAATTCTTTTTAACAAAACCACGTGTTACAATTGTTGGCACCCCTGCTTGTGACACTTTGTACAACCTCCCTTACAGGCATACAGTGGGGCAAAAAAGTATTTAGTCAGCCACTGATTGTGCAAGTTCTCCTACTTAGAAAGATGAGAGAGGTCTGTCATTTTCATCATAGGTACACTTCAACTATGAGAGACAAAATGAGAAAAAAATCCAGGAAATCACATTGTAGGATTTAATTGTAAATCATGGTGGATAATAAGTATTTGCTCACCCCAAAACAAGCAAGATTTCTGGCTCTCACAGACCCGTAACTTCTTCTTTAAGAAGATTTTCTGTCCTCCACTTGTTACCTGTATTAATGGCACCTGTTTGACCTCGTTATCTGTATAAAAGACACCTGTCCACAGCCTCAAACAGTCAGACTCCAAACTCAACCATGGCCAAGACCAAAGAGCTGTCAAAAGACACCAGGAAGAAAATTGTAGACCTGCACCAGGCTGGGAAGAATGAATCTACAATATGCAAGCAGGTTGGTGTGAGTAAATCAACTGTGGGAGCAATTGTAAGAAAAGAAGACATACAAGACCATTGATACTCTCCCTCGATCTGGGACTCCACACAAGATCTCATTCCGTGGGGTCAAAATGGTCATGAGGACAGTGAGCAAAAATCCTAGTACTACATGGAGGGACCTGATGAATGACCTGCAGAGAACTGGGACCAAAGTAACAAAGGCTACCATCAGTAACACACTACGCTAAGAGGGACTCAGATCCTGCAGTGCCAGGCCCATCTGAAGTTTGGCAGAGAGCATATGGATGATCCAGAAGAGGATTGGGAAAATATCATGTAGTCAGATGAAACCAAAATAGAACTTTTTGGTAGAACTTCAACTCGTCGTGTTTGGAGGGAGAAGAATGCGGAGTTGCATCCCAAGAGCACCATACCTACTGTACCTACTGTGAAGCATGGGGGTGGAAACATCATGCTTTGGGGCTGTTTTTCTGCGAAGGGGACAGGACGACTGATTCGTGTTAAGGGAAGAATGAACGGGGCCATGTATCGTGAGATTTTAAGCCAAAACCTCCTTCCATCAGAGAAAGCATTGAAAATGGAACGTGGCATGTAATGGCATGGAAATGGTGTCATTTAGTAGTTTTGGAGACTTTGTGACCCCACGATGCTACTTTTTTCTGTAGTTCTCAGTGATCCTAGGATTTTTTTGTCTTTCTTACCATCCTCTTCACTGTGTGTAAGCAAAATGAACTTGGGTTCTCATCCAGTCAAGTTTGTCACAGTTCCAGTTGATTGAAACTTTTTAATTATGGCTAAGCTGTAGGTATGGTATTTTCAGATAAGTACCTATTTTATAGCCGTTCTTGACTTGAAGGTCTCTTATTTGAGTGTGCTTACTTGTCTTTTTCATGTTGAAGAGAATTTGACCTCCTTCTCACATGTACCCCAGTGAAACAGGAATAGATTACTGGTTGAAAGTTCCTAGATTCTTTGATCAACTTTGTAACATGTACACGGAAAAACAGGCTTCAGTTCCATTTTGTTTCTGTGAATTTCTAGGGGTGTCAATGATGGTGGCACATGGTTTTATCAAAACTAATTATTTCTTGCTGAGGGATTTTTTTCCCAGACTGTACTAAAACACAACTCTGCTTCTGTTTGCTTCATTCATGAGCAAATTCATTGTCCTGGGTCATATTCCTTGGTGTACTGGCTACAGAAGTAAACACAACAAGCATTCATTGATCTACTTTTAATAAGTATAATAAATCTGAGTTGTTCAGTGAAGTGCATTATGTTTCTGTACCTTAATACTCTCTACAAAGACAGCAAGCATTGTTTTGTGCTTAAACAATAATTGTGGTAAACAATAATTATACATACAGTAATGCAGTAGCATTACATTATTGCTTTTTAGTATCCACATGGCTTTCCACATTCCATAAAATACCCTTCTGTCTCAGCACTATACTCTGTCCGGCGGTCAGCTGGTCTGTCTGTCTCATATGAATGTTCCTTGTTCCTTGTCTTCTCTCTGCACCCTAGCCAACTGACCAATGAGATCCCAGAGTAAGTAGTCAAGGTGTATCCAGGACACTAACCCAGTAGTAAATACATCGTAGTAATTAACACTGACATACTCTTCCCCAGCGTCAATAAAAATTGATTTGATTTATTTGTTATTGTCCATTAAGCTCATCATAAATGAATATTCATGAAAAAAGCAGGACTCATCTATTTGATATTCGTGCTTTATATTCCTTTTTCTTTGCTAAAAACGTTTTAATCAGGTGTTTGCTTTCTCATCAGGTATATTCATTATAGGGAAGCATGCTTAGCATGCATGATGAGCATTGTGTTAAGCAAAGACACTGCAACATATCTCTATGGAAAGCATGCAAAACTGGATTAGAGCAACCACAAATCTGCGGTGAATGCGGTTAACTGTTATGTGAATCTGAATGAGGCCCAATTTAACAGCTACTTTGATGCATACTTTGTGTCTTTCACTCCCTTGGAACTCCTCAACCTACTTTATATCACTTTCACAACAGCATTTTCAGGCTAGCTTGAACTGGTCCATTAGTGAATGTTCAAGCTTTAATAGCATTCATTTAAGTAGTGTTTGCTTTGCATTATTTGTTTCTTTCTGAATGTAATTAACAGGATAAGTGGCTGTACGGTTCCCTGGTTTTTAACTATGGCAGCTTGATTTATTTAGAATTATGCTAAGTAGTTTACTAAGTAGGGGTGGCACGGTGGCATAGTGATTAGCGCTGTCACCCCACAGCTTCAGAGATCCCCAGTTTGATTCCTTTCCCGGACTCCACCTGTGTGGGGTTTGCATGTTCTCTCCATTCTTGAACCTGTTTCCTCCGGTACTCCAGTTTCTTCTCACATTCCAGAGATGTGTTAAGTCAGTTGTTGCTGCTAAAGTGTCCCAGTGTGAGTGAGTGTGTGTGTGCCTGTGCATGTGCCCTGTGATGGATTGGTGCCCTTCTCAGGGCTGGTTCTTGCCTTGCTATCTGTGCTGCTGGTTAGGCCCCGGCTCCCTCCAGCCCTGACTTGGATTATGCAGGTATGAAAATGACTGAGTGATGAATGAGTGAGTATACTAAGTAGCACCTGTGGTTAATCCGTGTCAGCTTGTGTGAAATCATTAACCATAATTTCTAATTCTAGTGTCTGTAATCAAAAGAGAAGTGACATAATAATCAAGGATTTGTCTTTTAAGAACTAACTTTCAGTTGAAATGTTGAAAGACTGATAATATGAGTGAGGCACCTCAAAAATCAATACAAGATAAGCACACAAAGCCCTCGAGTTGCTGTTACACTGGCCTGGGATGTAATGAGTGTCGCTTCCTGTACAAATGCCGCAAATATTAATGAATTCCCCAGAAGTCTTTGACACACTGAAACTGTAGCTGGCTGGAATATAGCAATATTGCTCTTTATATTCCCTAGACGGACCATTTGTCTTCATTCCCTCTTATTTGCTCTGTAACCTTGGATCAATTTCTCAATTCCTTATGATTTCAGTGACCAACCCTCTGCCACTGACTTTTCATAATTGGATGTTTGACCCCACTGCTTTCTTGATGGAGTACTTTGTTTTTGATTGGCTTTGCTTGAGGAGGCTTGATATTGGTTTTATAAATCATTCCTTCACTTTTCTCACTTGCTCATTTATTCACTCAGTCACCTCAGTTCACTTTCTCTGGTTCATTTGGACTTCTAGTTCATCTTTGTAAATAGGAAGATTCGACAATAGTATTTTATCCACCACCATAACATGCATTTATAAAGTTCATCTATTTATTTACAAAAACATCCAAATCCTTTATGGAACATTTTCTCATCTCAGCAACTTCATATTAGTGGATGGGATTGAATGCATCATTGCTGATGACAGTTATTCATTCATATGACAATTCACAATTCAGATACTATTCCAGTCTTGTTGCGGTAACAGTCTAGTGTTGGTCTTCTGATGGCATCTTACAATGCATTATAGTCATTATTACAGTATTACTGGTTTGGTATTTATGCAGTGGTGCTTGAAAGTTTGTGACTCTTTATAATTTCCTGTATTTCTGCATAAATATGACCTAAAACATGATCAGATTGTCACACATGTCCGAGGTAGATAAAGAGATTCCAATTAAACAAATGATACATAAAAATTTTTCATGGACATTTAGTTGTTGAGCAAAATGATCCAGCATTACATATCTGTGGGTTGCAGAAGTCCATGAACCTCTAGGATTAGAAGTGAATTTGAAGGTGAAATTGGAGACACACATTAGACATTTTCAATCAGCCGAATGACAATCAAGTGTGGTGTGCATCCTGTTGTATTTAAAGAACAGTGTTAGTGTTAGACTCCACCAAACCATAATCGGTTATTGGCCAGGGGCTATTGGCCTCAAAAGATCATCCACGACCAAGGCTTGTAAGAGTCTACAATTTCATAAAGGAACTTGGGGTAAATTCTAAGCAACTAAATGCCTCTCTCACACTGGCTCCTTTCCAATCAAGAGAACACCGAACAACAATGTTCCCAATTACTGAACATCATGAGGACAAGCCAGAAAGCTATTGGTATAATGTTTTGTGGACTGATGAGGCCAAAATAGAGCTTTTTGGTTTAAATGAGAAACAAAGTTGTCTCAAGAAAGGACACATTTAATTCCCAGCACAAGACCCTGATGTCAAAGCCCCGACGTTAATCCTATAGAAATGCTGTAGCATGACCTGAAGCAAGCACTTCATGCGTGGAAAACCCACCAATATGCTAAAGTTGAAGCTGTTTTACAGAGAGATAGGCTAAAGTTCCTCCAAGGGGATGTGCAGGACTGATCAACATTGACTGGAAATGTTTAGTTCCAGTTATTGCTGCACAAGGGGCTCAGACCAGATACTCATAGCAAAGGTTCACATACTTTATCCACTCACGGATATGTAATATTGGATAATTTTCCTCAATAAATAATAATATTATATTACTTGTCTCATTTCTTTCATCAGGTACTCTTTTTTTACGTTTAGGACTTCTGTCGAGTCTTAGATGTTTTAGATCGCATTTATGCAGAAATATAGGAAATTCTAAAGGGTTCACAAATTTTCAAGCACCACTGTAAGTACCCTAGGTTACGCTGAATAAAGTTTAGTTCAGGGGCACAAACCCTCCCGGCCCAGTAAGGGTGTAGTCATAGGTTGTTGGCCCTCTTAAGCTTATTGCATGCCCTTGATTTTCTCCCCTGTTCCACTAAGCCCTGAATTCCTGAAGAACCCATCAGTTCAGAGGTGAGTTCCCATGTCTGACCTGCATGTCCTGGCATGCTTCCTTCTCTTACCTACACATGGGCTGAAGGTCACAGCTTCTAAATCAATTGAACAAAGATTCTGTCATTATTGGAAGAAGCAATTGCGCACATCCAATTTTTTCTGGAGACAACAACTTCCCAGCACTGATTTAGAGAACTGAGTGAGACACTGCCCCCTACGGGTGGACTGCACACAACACTCTGAGTTCAGTTTCCAAGGTATAATGACGAATAAACATCCCTTTGTTGCATAAGCACCTCCTAAATTAAATTTTGTTAACGGAACAGGCTTGGTTCCTTTTAGTGATCTGTGTACTATAAAAACAAGTCACTCCATCGAAGATTATTTCGGTCGATTCCTAATGACTCCATGGTCATTAGTGAGGTAGAGGAATCTCAGAGCTCTGACTGTCAGCCCTGTGGTGGGTAAATCTGGTGGAAAAAGTCCAGTCAGCACATTGTATGTGTCTCATTAGGGAGGAATTCAATTACACCCAATAATTACAGGACTTTACTTTAACATGTCCTCGTCTAATACGATTTGCATAATGAAAGTTTGTCTTTTAATTAAGGAAATGGAGCTTTGTGATTTTTTTCCTATTTTATAATCATTTCTTACAATGGGTGCCACCACATAGTGATACACACAGGCGGTGGTGCAGTAGATGAGAGAAGCATTCGAGGGGAGATGGAAAGGCAAAGCCTGGTTTCTCAGTCACTCCTCTGCTTCATGGCTTAAGCTGGCACTAAGCCTCAGGGCGCACGGCATGCTCCGCGGAGTAATACAACGACATGCACTGGTTGACTTTGGACTTTTTTCTTCTCAGCCAGGTTAAGCTCTCTCAGGTTAAAGTCTCTTAGAGCTGATGTATCGAAGGCTCAGAACTTCCATCTTTAAGGAACAGTAGCCATCAGCAAACAAACAGTGATCTCACAGTTTGGTGAAGCGTGCCAGAGCAGCAGAGAGATCTGGTCTCTCCTGTGTGGTGTGAAGATTCATGTCCTCTCACCACCTGCTCTCTCTGCTTCTGTGTCCCTTTGTTATCTTTCTCTCATTGTATTTGCAAGCCTATTTTTTCTGTTGTGTTGTCTCATTTTCTGTCGTGTTTTGTCTTGTCTGTTGTTTGTATTCTTTTTCAGTGTTTTTTTCTGATCAACTGTACTGTTCTGTTTGTGTTATCTGTTTGAAAACCCACACACCATCACACAGTTTGACTCAGACGTGTTTATTCTAACAGTAATGACTCTCTTGGTACCAAAAACTGGAAAACAAAAAGAACGGTTGTTTTAAAAAATAGCAGCTCCCATTACAGGGAATAAGAGGTGCATGCAGCACGGTGCAAGTGTGAGGTGGGAGTGTGAGGTATTTGTGTCGTGATGAACACGTCCCTGATGACCAGAGCAGCACCTCTTGCCTATAGCTTTGAGGTTTTAACAGTTGTCCCAGAGGACAGGAGGAGGTTATTCTTCATCTCCTCCTCCATACAGAGTGCTGAAATCAGAGCAGAGATCAAAACCACAGATCAGAGAGCAGCTAATATGAACATCCTTCCTCCTCACTCCTCTGGAAAAGATTTGCTAGCTCTGGGGAACAACGCAGGATGAAGTGTAACAACACAGGATGAAGTGTAGTTGTCACTACCCTAAAGTGTGTCACCAGCCCTATCTCTTTCCCTCTCATGTTCATACTCAAGGGTCCCCCTCCTATAGTGTGCCCTAGTTTACTGATGAACCATGAAGACCCCTCAGGATTTCAGCTCCTTCAATCTGCTCTTTTCTCCTACACACTTGCTCACTAGCTTGCCATCTCATATGTAAACAGCAGGTGCACCTTATCAGGCTCTACATTATTATCAGGCAGACTTTAGGAGGACCATATCAAGGTTCAAGCACCAGGGTTTCCATAATTAGTGACTTGAATTCCAAGTTAAGGTTACAAGCACAAATTAGCAGGAAGACCCGAGTAAGGGTTATCCAGATTGTAGATAACCCTTTTGTTATTAGAGCTGCCCACTGGTAAAACATTCACAAGCAATTTTTGAAGTAAAAATGTGTCCATTATTAGATGTACACTGGGTAAGGCTAACATGGGAAATCATATCTAAAAATGGCTTAGAAGCCGATCTCTTCAAAAAAGAGTTACGTATTTATGACTGGGATTGTTATGACTACTTATGACTATCCCTAGCCCACAACCACAGGGACCCGGGTTGAGATCCCCCAAGGGGATCTTCCCCTGGCACTACAAGAGCCACCCTCATCCAGCTTTACACACTTACACCTGCACCCTTTGTTCTATGACAATAGAGATATATTCATATATACTTATACCAAATTCAGTGGTACCTCGGTTCTTGTTGTTAGGCTTCTCAGGAATTAAATACGGGTACCAAGCAAATTTTTCCCATAAGGAATAATGTAAATTGAATTAATCCATTTCCCCCAGAAACTCCACACTGTATAAGGCATTATATGATTTAACGGAGTTGTATTGTACAGGTCCTTGATTTATGATGGGGACATGTTTCGACAAATCCATCATAAGTTAAATGTGTCATGAACTGCAGAGTTTAACAAGTGTTTGGTGTATGATAGCGGAGACGAGGCTGGTGTTGGCTTCTTATTCTCATTTTCTGGTCCACCTTAAATGACTGCAGTTACATAATGGTGCATGTAGATGGAGATTCCACCTCATGATAAGTAATTACAAGTAAGTTAATGTTTAAAACAATTGCATTAACCTACAGTTGGCCAAAGCTATTAACACAATGCTTATTTTATAATAGTGTTGAAAAATCTCATGCAATTTGTGTGAGTAATGCATTGAAAGTGCAAAACACTTACTCTGTGTTCTGGAGCATTCAATTCCTGTTTTGCTTTTGGTTGGCTCTTATAAACTAACCTTTTTAGGACTCATAGAGACTTATTTGCACTAAGAATACAGTACTGCAGATGTAAAAATAAAGAAAAACACGATCAACACAGCACAGATCTTCTCTGAGTGAGAGCTATTGTGAATCTGAATCATGAATCGGGAATCGAGTTACGGCTGAAACTAGTTGCCCGGCTCGACTCGTACAAGTTTAAAGTTTAAAGGACAATTGCGCCTAGCAGACGAGAACTAAGAGAATTTTTTTCTAGTCCGAATGTGTAGAGAATTGAATTCTACGAGTTCTGTGGTGGTCAAGAACCAAGGTACCACTGTATATGCATTTTATATCTATACAGTCACTGAATGTACTAATCTGTTTCTCTGAACGGTTCAGTCACCCTTCTGCTTCATTTGTCAATGTACAAGGTCTCACTTATAAAGTTACAGCAGCCTTACTGGGTTTTTCAAACACTGAGTAAATATATCGACTTACTTTTGAAACTATATTGGAACTACACTCTGTTATTTGTACAACTTATGCTGTGTTTGGACACAGTTTAATGGATTTTTTGTTGTTGTTGCTGGGCTGTTGTCAAACCAGCAATGACATTACATTATTGAAACTGTTTTAAGACTGTGCTGAGAATGATCCTCTACCCACGTAATGGTGTCAGTGGAGGGATTGTGGTTATCACCTACCACTGTAGGATATGGTTAAAGGGGCTGACTAATTTTGAATAGCAACAGATGGGTTACAGTCAGTAATTGTTAACCGACCTGATTAGTTTTTGATGGGTTTAAAAGTTTATCTAATGTATCTGAACTACTGAGTGAAATATGTCCAACTTTCATTACACAGTACTGTTCAACCACAATCAGTTTTTGTTTTCCATATTTAAATATTAATAATGTACCATACTTAGATCCATCCATTATTTTTCCCTCCTGTGTAGTGAGAAAGCTTTGCTGGTGAACAAGTTTGAGCTGAGTATCAAAACCGAGGCCACTCATGGCCTCATACTGTGGAGCGGGAAAGGCGTAGAGCGCTCCGACTACATCGCCCTGGCCATCGTGGACGGGCGGGTCCAGATGACCTATGATCTCGGCTCCAAACCAGTTGTCCTGCGATCTTCTGTGCGTGTCAACACCAATCGCTGGATTCGCATTAAAGCCAGCAGGTAGGCCGTAGCCCTTAGTGTGTTTTTATATATTAGACATGATCTGTAGAAGAAAAATGATGGGTTAGGTGGAATTGCATCATGTGTCATCTTCTGTTTCTCACTTTGATCAGAGCGCTGAGAGATGGCTCTCTGCAAGTAGGAAATGAGGCGGCGGTGACTGGCTCTTCACCCCTGGCAGCTACTCAGCTAGACACAGACGGTGCCCTTTGGTTGGGTAAGATACCTCTATATCCAATCACATGCTTTTCTTCTCATCAGTCCTGCACATCTCTCTACCAGGGGTTTACTATAGCATACATAATACCTCATTTAAATTTTAAAATGTGTTAAATACTAGTGATGCACCGGTCTGATGCTCTGGATGGGATTGGCACCTGTACTGACCTTATTAAATTGTATACCAGCCAGATATGTCCTATACACATTTGATACGGTCTCTTAGGTGCTCTTCGTCTTGAAGCGCATTATTCCAAAATATGATACACATCAAAAACACTTTCTGGTTTAACAGCAGAACAGAAAGATCAAACAGGTGATAATTGTGAATGAGCATATTATAAGAATTTAAGGAAATAAAGTTAGCAAGCAATGTTTATCTATGCTGTGGTCAAAAGAAACTATTCATTGTGAAAGAAGTGTTCTCTTTAAACTTACTGTATCCGCTTTGTGAGCAAAAAAACAGTTCATTCTTTTGCAGTATTATCCATTTCATGTGGGCTAAAATTTTAGTTTAATAAAAATGTGCTTTTTAATTTGAAATGAATTATAAGGTGCCACATTTTAAAGTTCACAGTTTTAACAATGTAATACTTCTCGTTTTCATTTTTATTACTCTTTTGCATTACTTACAGCCTCATATTTGACACAGTGGGGTATAAAGATTTAAATATCATTTTTGGAAAGCACTGCTGTATGCACATAGATTTTATATACATACACTACCAATAAGCCATAACAATAAAACTGTCTCCTTGTTTCTGCACTCATAGTCCATTTTATCAGTTCCACTTATCATATAGGTCCATCTGTTGCTCTGTGAACTTTTCTTATCTCGCTTTCACCCTGTTCTTCAATGGTCAGGACCCCCACAGGATCACCACAGTGCAGGTATTATTTGGGTAGTGAATCATGCTCTGACCTGCTCTAACACTGATGTGTTGGTGGTGTGTTAGTGAGTGTTTCGCTGGTCCAAGTGGATCAGACACAGCAGTGCCGCTGCTGTTTTTAAACACTTCATTGTAAATGAAAGTGTAAATAATGCCTGCTCTGTGGTGGTTCTGTGGGTGTCCTGATCATTGAAGAACGGATGAAAGGGGGCTTACAAAGTACACAGAGTGTAGAAACAAGAAGGGTGTTTTAATGGTGCACCTGATCGATGTACACTATATATATAGTAGTTATACAGTATTTGTGTTTATTTTGATGTCTTCTGCATTAGTGTATCAGTGGGAAACCACATATGGTAGGTCTATGAAAATTTATTTTGCAAAAATAAACTGGACAAATAGAAGAAACTTAAACCAAATCAGTATTTGGTGTGAGCACCCTTAGCTTTCAAAACCGCATCAAATCTCTTAGGTACACTGGTGTGCGGTTTTGAAGATACTCAGCTGGTGTGTTTTCCCAAGCCTCCTGGAGAACCTGCCACAGATCTTCTGAAGACTTTGGCTCTCTCACTTGCTTCTGCCTCTTTCATGTTATTCCTGGTTGTGACTCTGTGATCCCAGAGCTATATTATTAGATTCGTTTAATCTTGCACTGAGCTATATTCCCACAAAGTTCTGAAGTTTTTGTATCTTGAAAATTCTCTGTTGCTTAGTATGTTACTATATTTAACAACAGAGAGACATTGTACTGTAGGATTTCATTTTTTACTAAATTAAATGGATATCTGAAATGTGTAGTTTCCCACTGATGCAGAAGATTTAACCTAACCACAAATTCTTAAAACTTTTAAACATTTGAAAAAGTAACAATGCTGTCATGAAATCTGCCTAGTCTTAGTTGCAACTGTTTCATTGAAGAACAGCATGCATATAAATTAAATTTGCATTCATACATGCATGCCAGCATTCAGCATTTTACAATGTAGTGATCAAAATATGACAATTCACTATTAAAATCAGTGTACTCACAGTAACTAACTGTGTTGGAACTGCAGCCTACTTAGATAGCTATGTCCTACCTTGAATGAAATTTACTGTTATAATACCAACATTTTTACACTTTCAGTAGTCAGTGACCTCTTGGTGTAAAAGGCAATGGGCATTGAAAAACACCTTCCACTTTCATGTACTTACTGTTTACATTTAGTAACAAAATCACCTTTACCACTGACAGTGCGCCACCATTACCAGGTTTCCACACTTTGGCAGTAAATGCCTGGGGTATCTGTGATAAACAATCATCAAACAGCTGCAACTGCAGGTGGCATTTTATTCTTTTACATGAAAATATATTTAATATCTTCTGCAAGTTAAATGCTTAACTTTAGAATTCCTGTGTTGACCAGTTTGAACAGCTTACAGGTCGGGCTGTATATTTGAGACTCCAGGTCTGGATGGTTAATTGCCTGTGCAAGCAAGTAATCTTGCTTTGTCTTGTTTTGTCTCAGTATTTGAGCTCACATATAGCCAAACCTGTACAAATTCAACATAGACAATAGAATGTTATCACTAAGAGTATACTCACAGCCTTATACCATGCCAGAGCATAATTGTACTCTGTTTCTAATCATATATCTTGTTATGTATGGAACTACTTTAACAGTCAATTTCGAACTTCATGTAAAGACTAGAACGATGCATTCGGAGCAAGAACTTGTTTTTCACTTCCAATGCATTATTCAATAAATGACATGATATATTCAGTACTCTATTATAAAATAAGCTTTATGTTAATGATTTTGCCCAACTGTAGTTTAATATAAGTGTTTTAATCCTTTAATGCTTCTTGTAAACTTTAAAAATTTATGCATAGAGTTTGGACTGAATGAAAGGCACTTAGATGCTATTTATTTTGGGCAATTGTTATTTGGCTGTTTAGAAAAAAAAACAATGTCAGTGTTATCTCTCAGTGTCAGTGTAGCCTCTGTGTTTGTCTTCAATCGGCCAAAACCATTATCAAGAGGAAGGATTTGCTAAAACTGAACCACTGGCTCGGGTTGCATGTTGGTAAATAAGCAGTGTTTAATGCAGAAATGGGCTCCCAGAGGTGCCGTGCTGTTTCCTTGGTGAGACATTATCCAGTGTAAGTTACTCACTCTGTTTAGCAGGGTCTGTTTAAGTGAGAGTCAAAGGCTATGTTTACACTGTAAAAATAAGTGCCCATTTCAAGATTTTTAAAACCCTTATTTTTTGTTTGTTTGTTGTTGAAGTTAGCTTTTTTCCATGCTCTCAGTAGCCAACGCTGAACAGATTGTGGCCCTGAAACGACCTGCATGCACAGTAGATCAATTATTCGCCCTAGATTCATTCTTGCTAGGGCTGTCAAAATGAGTTTAACTGTTAAATACTGTTTCAAATTTCATAATACATATTCAGTGGCGCAGCTGTCTGTTTCGCTAGCCCACCATCACAGTGACCTGGGTACGAGTTCTGCCACTGCCTACCGACTGGGTTGGGCATCCAAAGACAGACACAGAATGCGTACTTGCATTTAATAATCTAGTAAACCTCATACTCTGATTTCCCAGATTGGATTAAGGTCTGGAAGTCTGAGTATTAAAACAGATAAAGAGAGCTGGATTTTATGTCAGTAATCAGATTTCTCAGCGCATGTAACCCATTCTTCCATTTTCCCTCAGTTTTCTCAGTCTACGCATGCAAGCATAACCTGATACGGTTCCAGATCCACTTATACTAAGAGGGGTGGCTTTTTTGGGCTTCTTCCATTGAAGTGTAGCATATTTTTCAAGCGGGATCAGTCATTAGACAGAATTAAACGCAGCAAAATTGCTACCAAACTCTTTGTGGAGACTCTGGAATGCAGAATATGCATGTGAACTGGTGAAATCTGAATTTCTGCAGTTATTGGATTATTAAGTGCCTGTAAATGCACTCACTATTGGCTGTGCGTGAGAGAGAGGAGGCCAGTTGGGGAATCACTCACCAGGCTTCGCAACATTGACCCCTGCTGGCCCTACAATGGTCTGGCATCCTGTGTTATGTAGCAATAGAGCCCCAAGACTCCCTGTTGTGCAAATTCTGACCAGCTACCAGAATAACGTGATCTACTTCTATGTAATCTTTTATAGCATTTTTTTGTTTAGTTTTGTGAAATTAAATAAATGAATAGAATTAATCCTTAATCTTTAAGGAAAGTACCCCATTACCTATTTATGGTGATATGTCAGAAACATCTTCCCCCAGCAAAGCAGCAATTGATCGTAGGGATTAACAGAAGGATTTCCTCAGCTTAATGGATGCTCGGGATGAGCCATACTGCTTCAGGGAGATCAGTAGGATATGTTGTAGATATCAAATAGCAATGAAACTCTGTGTAAATATCGTAGATAAATTTCATCTACCCCATCATAGTTGATGATACAATGTTTTTGTCTTCTCATGGCTGTTACTTTATACGTAAAGTTATAGGCATATTTTATATTTGTCATGCTCGATACGGGGACGAAGGACAGGGAAAGATGCGAGTGCAAATGTTTTATTACAAACAGACATGGTGAATACAGGACACAGACAAAGATGAGGTGCAGGGTGTAAACAGAGAGAGAGACTAGGTGGCTAGGCTAACTAACACAACGGCTAATATAAACAGACAGGGGCTAACAGGTGATGCTGACACTGGTAATACACACCAATGCTAACAGATAATACTAATACAAACACAGGGTAAGGGGAGCTAAGAACACAAACAGAGTTTGTGTAGAGTGCTAACAGGCTAATGACAGTACAGAGGTAAATGGTAATAAAAACATGAAACACTACACAAGACAATGTACAGCATGTGAAACACAAACAGGAATACACAAGACAGGGAACAGTACATGGAGCAGAAACTGGGACAGACAAACCGTAACACAATAGCACTTGATGAACAGGAGCCAACCGAGAAAGCAAATGATCCGACCAGGAAGAGAATAGGAAGGAGGGTTTATATAGGGAAAGCACAGCTACTGTAATTAAGCAGCCTGTTGTGGAAAGACAAAAGGGTCAGAAGGGAGCCATGATGGATAATGAGGCTACCAGGCTACATCCCCATTTACACAGTTCTAAAGGTATCTATTATAATAAGCTGGTGCTCTAATACCTGCAGGATTGTGATAAATGTCATGTTGTATTGATGTAAAAGTTGACTGAATCCCTATCGGGCTGGTAAGGCAAATCGGATATGTATCAGAAAGGACCATATATGAAAGTGACTCAGATCGGATTTAAAAAGGTCAGATTCCATGTGATTTTTGCTGTTCATCCCGCCATGAGAAAGACGAGCTTGTAACACAAATGAGGACAACTTTTCTATGAAAGAGTTTGGTTCACTTTTAAAGTGTGAACATATAAAAGATGGATAATTAGGAGGAAACAAAGGAAACATTAAATCACTGAAAGAACTGAGCCAGCAGAAGATTTTAGTTTAAAATTCTCCACGAGCATTAAAAGGCCCTCCATCCCTGCTGTTGAGCTGTGAACCAGGTGCTGTGGCTTCCCTGCAGCTAGAATACATTATCCTCCAGCAACCTGCACATCAAGAGCCTCCTCTTAAAACCCCCTCTTTCATAGCTGATTATTTATTTACTTATTCAGCTGCACGTCATATGAAATTAGCTTGGCCCATCGTTCCGGTTCTAAGTGCACAAGGCGATTAAAGATGGTGGGGGGAGGGAAGAAGAGGCGTGTGAGATAACCTGCAAGGCCTTTTGTGCAGAACGAAGAAGCACGTCTTTATGCATGCTGGCGCTGCTAAAGTGCAGAAATATTGAAGTCATATGAGTTTTCAAAGCAGAGTTTTTGATGATGAAGAATAGCAGTGTCGAGCTCAGGCTGTCCAAGTCCAGCAGTGGTTGTTCTGCTTACTGGTTTGACTTAACGCTGCACTCGGAGATCACCTTCCTACATTGAGCCAACCCTCCAGAATCACAAATTCACCTGTGTGCTGCCTCCTGATCTTCTTAAAACATAGCGTGTATCAAAATGTGCTGCTGCTCCTTTATTTTGAAATGCTAGCGACCCGATAAAGACTAGAATACTTCATGCTTATTTTGCTTCAAGCCTTCACCGCCATGTTTTGAGTGAGGAATGAATTAGTTCCTGTGACACCATAGTGCTACACATAACACAAGAGGATAAACTCTTGACAGAGCTGGGTTTTGCACTTATAACCTTCTGGCTAGTCCACAGCCTTAACCCCCTAGGAACTACACAACCATTAGTTTTACTACAAAGCAGCAGGATTAGTGGTGTGAAATGCAAGGTGTATGGCCTAAACAGAATTTCATACCTGACTAGTTCCTAAAAAATAACTCTTATAATATTCACACTTGTAGCAGTAATCTGAAAACAGAGGTTAAGTGGTCCCACTAAATTGCCCCCAGTGGTAGTGTGTATCGATGTAAGATTGCTCCTGCCATGAATAGGTCCTGATATGATGTTAATTAAATTAAAATCAATTGGACCTATATGATAATACAGGATCCCTCAAGTTTTCAGCTCAAGACACTTCCACTGCTGCCAGTTTATACGATGAAGAAGGGCATGGGAAAACAAAAAAGGGAGCAGACAGTTTACACGCATACTGATTACTTTTATTGATCAGCATATAATTAAGACAAATCTCTATTACAAAGGTCGACTGTATGACACCATGCTCTAAAATATTTATAGCAGTGACTGTTCACTTTTGTAATGCCAGACTATATAATACTGTAAAGATAAGTCATTACGTATGCAACAAAGTATTGTTGGATATGTGGTGAAATAATGCAAAACAATGTTTGGACAGGTTTTATTCTATAAATTACTGACAAATTCCAAATAAAATTTGTATATGCAGCAATGACAACAGCATTTATTTGCCGTAAATGATAACTGGTCAAAATAACTTAGATAATAACATAAATAATAAAGAAGATGCAGTGTTTTCAGATGTGGATTGTTAATACAAATAACAATACAAAGAAAAGATATTAATATTGTTTTTTAACACAACAATACTAATGTTTTAACTTAGGAGAGTTCAGAAGTCAGTATTTCAATCACGGTTTTCATGGTTATCACCTAATCAGTTCCTCATTACGTAGAATGAGGTGTGTCTGGGTCAGAATTCATCAGATACTGGAATGGAATTGCTGCCATACATGTAGATATATATGGGTTTTTTTTTTCTTTTTTTCTTTTTTAGCTGTATGTGCTTGAAAATGCCCATATTAGCTCAATAATTAAGAGGTTTACAACAACCAGAGTTGTAATGAAGCTGCCTGGAGGAGGATGCAAGTGTATTGTGGCCCCATTTAGAGAGGCAACAGTTTCTCCAGGTATCACTCTTGGAGAGTTATACATTATGGGGCTAATCAAATCCACAATTGCATGCCACATCCATGCCAAAAAACTAACTGAAAAGCCCTTTCTTTCAGTTAGTTTTTTGGAATAGATGTGGCATGCAATTGTGGATTTGATTAGCCCCATAATGTATAACTCTCCAAGAGTGATACCTGGAGAAATAATGCACTTGGGTTTGTCTAGATAGTACTGGACTAGTGTTCTATGCTTAAAAACAAAGAAACAAACAAAACAGAAACGTGGTTATAAGGAGGAAAAAGTTAATCCCAATTGTTTAGTGTAGTATGGGTGAGTTGATACCTCTTATGAAACTTCACATATGCCCGGATGAAACATGCTGTTCTGTGTGTAAATAATACCCACATGTTTGATGGTTAATGACATTTGCAATTTCACTGAGAGCTAAATTTCACTGAGAGCTAAAGTTTTTTGCTTCATTAATTTATATTCTCATGGTAAGGTTGACATTTCACAGAATTGTCCATAACATTTAGATATTTTGGGACTGTGGTAGGTTAAAGTACTGGACTATGAATCCAAAGGTCCAGGGTTCAAATCCCACCTCTGACAAGCTGCCACTGTTGGGTCCTTGAGCAAGACCCTTAACCCACAATTCCTTGGACTGTATGTTGCTTTGGATAAGGGAGTCTACTAAATTACATAAATGTAAATAGTTTGTATGTGTGAAAGTCCTGCTCCCATTCCCATTATTTCTTTTCTGTGCTTTCTCCATCAGGTGGCCTTGAGGAGTTGACAGTGGCCCGTCGGCTGCCTAAAGCCTACAGCACGGGCTTCGTGGGCTGCGTGAAAGACGTGATTGTGGATGGAGTGGGATTTGCATCTAGTGGGAGGATGCCTTAAATAACCCCTAAAATATTACACTGTTCAGCCAAATAGCCTGGCACCACCTCTCCCCTAACGCCATGTCTACTGCTGTAATTATTTTCTTTCTTTATTTTGTATACTTTTCATTGTGTTTTAATATGAAAAAATATGACATTGTTTTAATTTTCTTCGATGCTTTCACACACACACATATATATATATATATATATATATATATATATATATATATATATATATATATATATATATATATATATTATATATATATATATATATATATATATATATATTATATATATACAATAATCTGCCATAACATTAAAACCACCTGCTTATTAGCCATTCTTTGGTCAGGACCCTAAAAGGAGCAGTACAGAGCAGCTGTAATTTGGGTAGTGGATCGTTCCCAGCACCACAGGGACACTATTGTGGTGGTTGCGTATCTGTGTGTGTCATGCTGGTACGAGTGGATCAGACACAGTGGTGCTGCTGGAGTTTTTAAACACTTTTGTGAGAATAGTCCACTAACCAAAAATATCTAGGCAACAGCCTCCTTTGACTACTTATGGAGGACTACAAGATGACAAGGACAAACTGTGCAGCAACAGATCTCTGTCCCTGACATTTAATCCCTGTTTTACTTTGGTCCAGCTTACGGGTTTTCAACTTTCCGATGGGAAACCGATAATACACATCAATACACATTCAGCAGAATCCATACTCTGAATTTTAGTTTAGATTTTCCCTTGGTACGCAGTATAATTCTGTCCCACATACTCCTGTGCTAAATGAGGAAATCGGCAGTGCAGGACATGGGGAGTGACATGACAGGAGTGATAAGCGCTGGGAAATGTAGTGAGGAAAAGCTGTGATTGTGACAATAACCATTTCTGGTTTTGATTTTCACTTTCACAACATTATTCAATAAATTACATGGTATATTCAATATGTTTTTATAAGATATGTTTTGTGTTTGTGATTTTGCCCAACTGTAGGTTAATGTAAGTGTTTTAAGCATGTTTAAAGTAGGCTATGCTATGATATAAACAGTATATATTGAAGTCCTTTGCTTACAATACATTGAACTTATGATGGATCTGTCTGAATGTCTCCCCATCATAAAACGGGGAGCACCTGAACACGACGGCCCAACGGTGCAAGTGTGTCTAATAGAGCGGACAGTGAGTGGGTGCAGTTGTTTAAAAACTGTAGCACATCTGCTGTCTGAGCCACTCATACCAGCAGTGGATCAGTGTCAGTGCAGTGCTGAGAATGATTCACCACCCAAATAGTACCTGATCTGTAGTGGTCCTGTGGGGGTCCTGACCACTGGAGAGCATGGTGAAAGGGGACTGAGAATGTATACAGAGCAACAGATGCACTGCAGTCTGTAATTGTAGAGCTCTATACGGCAAGTGGCTGATAAAATGGTTAGTGAGTGTAGAACCAAGGAGGTGGTATTAATGTTATGGCTGATTGGTGCGTTATATATATAAATTTTGATTTATTTTCATCCTTAGTCCCAACTGGCAGTCATACATGGTATCACAAGATGTGAAAACATTGTTTTGTTTCTGGTGTTGTTTTTGAACATCAAAAACTCTCATTATCTTGCTCATCACTTGAAATGGTGAGCAGCGTAGGTGCTGTTTGTCCTCTCTTGATTGCCTTCTCTTGGTGCCATAATTTGCAGCCCCCCAGTACATTCCTCAGAGCTGCAGCTGGAGGTCATGCCTATTGCTTTAGCAGCGCACCACGAACAAAGCATGTGCAACTCCTGGCTTTATGAACAACGGAGTGTCACTTTAGACTAAGCTGAGCAAGCCCCTTCCTAACACTAACTCGGGGTCCAACCCCACCTTGCTAACGCAGTCCAAGTTCTTAGCATCCTTGAAAGAGTTACATAGACCTTCTGAGACATCTGTCAAGAGGAACTGTCAGTCATTTAAACAGTTTACTAGATCTTACAGTAATAGATGAGACTGTGAATATTTTCTGTCTCAATCGTCTGTCTCGCGTGTCGTGCAACACATGCAATCTTTACGAATGACCACTTGCTGCATGCAACCTTTTCACTGTCGAGTTCATTTGCCTCGGGTTTTCTAATTCCATTCAAGACGCGAATTAATGTTTATAATGTTGCTTGCATTGAAATATAAATGCTTCTTATTCTGATTTTCCTTTTCTTATTCAACTGAGTGACGTTAGACCTTGTTTTCTACTCACTACGCTCGCACGCTTGGACTGAGAAGCGTTATGGAGAGACATGATTGTTACACTAGTCTGCCGTTGGGTGGCACTGTAGTCCAAGGAGAGAAAAAGCGTGGCGACACCGTGGAGCAGAAACCATACGACAGCAGGGGCACATACTTTTGAGACAGCTGATATTGTTTGAAGTTTTGAACATCAGGTACATTCCTGGAATGGCAAGCATTCAGAGGATTTTGTTCAAGTGTCGCTTTAGTAATAATATCAGCGCTTGCATTGAAAAGGGACGTCTAGACACTTGTTCTTGATGTCTAGACGCACACGTTTTCTGACTGTGGCCCTTGAGCAGCTGTTAGAATAAGCAAATGTATCAAAAACAATAACAAATATATTATTATTATTATTGTTATTATTATTATCCGTGTTAATAATAATGATGATAATACAATCACAAACAAATAATGCATGGGTTTGTTATAAATGATTTTTGTAACATGTTTGAAGAGAAATATGTGATGCTATTGTTTGTACTGCTGACCTAAACATTGTAAGAAATATCTTTAGTTTCAATACAAGTCAAAAACGTACGATAATCTTTAAAAAAAAAATGCCTGTTAATAGTAAAGTATCATGGTATCTTTTGTGGGGGGGAAATATATTTCCTGTTCATTTATTCTTTTTAATGCAGTGGGGCAACAGAGAGCATTTTGTATCACCCTGCAGTTGTCATGTCATTATGTAAACGAGTACTGTGCATTTGTGGACCTTTTGGTTTAGTATTATACACTGGAAACGAGATGAACTTGTCTTTTCACTATATTCCATTCCTGTGTTTTAGGGGGCATGCAGGGAATAAAATCATTTATTTGTTTATCTATTGATTTTCTGCCAGGGGATTTCTAGTGTTCCAAACCAAAACCAATGTCCACACAGTTCTGTACCCACATACCTGTTTTTTGTTTCTGTTGTTTTGTTTTGTTTCTTGCTTTTCTTTCAAGTCGTCCAATGGCTGTGCAACAAAAGGGATGTCCTGCGTGTTTGGAGGGGGCTGAAAGGACAAAGTTTTGGGCTCACGAACATGAGCGCACACGTGAACATCCACCGAATGGATGAGAACTGTCTAAGAATTGCCTTAAACCCATCATCACTTACTGGTGACTGAGTCGTCGTCTAGTCCATTGTGTGTTCTCACCTTATCCAGCATATCAAGCCATCATGTGAATGAATTCAAAAATATTAATAATTGTATTAATACTGTTCATGAGAATATTCCAGAATGCCTCAAAATAGCTGTTCTGGGCTCTATAGATATAATATTTACTGTATAAATGCTATTTTCAAGATCTTATTTATGTCTTCAAGTGGATTCCATTACTGGCCTTTGTAAGCAATGTTTTGAGTGAATTATACCTGAAGGGCAGTGCTCAGAAGAAGTGGCATGACATTCCCATTACTAACTTTATTACCTGTGTCTTGTGTTTCCACCACCATGAATAAAGTGTAAAACAAACCCATCTGCCTAAGTTTGTGTAACATGGAAATAATCCCAAGGAATACGGGTGAGAATAGGAATTTTTCAGCACCTGTGGCTGTGGTGGGCATTTAATGTAGATTGCATGAAGGTACAAAAGCCGTGCTGTGGGGGCACACTTTTCCAGTGCACAGTAATTCACAGTATGGTTGCTGTCTGAATCCATACCCCTCTGTACCCTTTTGAGTAATGTGTTCACTTCCAGTGGCAAATCAGAACCAAAGAATTAGGATTAGAAAGAGTGGATACCATTAGCCCCTATCCATGCCCCTACTCATGACAGCTTCCATTCATGGGCCTTTTGCTTCATACCATACTCTAACCATAATTTGAGCCAATGACCTATGTTCAGAATATCTTGTGACTCACCACTCTTAAATACCCTGAATGCCTGACGGCATTATGAGCTGGAGAAGAAACAAACTGTTCTTTTGATGCCCTACATAGAAAATACCAAAATATATTTATTTAATGCAGCTAGTTTTGGATGCAAGTCTATGGGGATACCTGATTTTTGTCAACAAAATGGATTTTACACCATTTGGTTAGAAGAGTAACATTAGGAGGACATCCAATGTCATCATGTAACCACCTATTCAAATACAGCAGTATATATATATATATATATATATATATATATATATATATATATATATATATATATATATTTTTTTTTTTTTTTTTTTTTTCTTTAATGAGGAAAATGTCCAAAACATTTAGGATTAGCAGTTAGTTTGAAGGTGAAATTAGAGTCAGGTGTTTTCAATCAATGGGATCACTATCAGGCATGTATGGGAGTCCTGTTGTACTTAAAGAACAGGGATCTATCAATGACTGAGCTTCACAACATATTTATGGAACTTTATCAGCACAAACAAAGGAGATTTCTGAGGACCTCAGAAAAAACTTGTTGTTTGCCCATCAGGCAGAACACAGCCATCTCTAAAGAGTTTGGTGAAACATGGTGGTGAATGGCTTGCCCTTATTGCTGGAATAATTAATTATGAATTATATCAACAAATGTTGGGGAATATCTTCATGTAAGCAATACTAAATTTAATGTTATGGAGGGGCCTGACCTTAATCCTATAGAAATGTCGTGGAAGCAGTTCATTTGGGGAAACCATGAACATCCAAGTGCAGAACCTGTTCTAAATGGAGGACTGTCCTAAAATTCCTTAAAGCTGATGTGTAGGACTGATGAAGAGTTACAAGAAAGGTTTATCTGCAATTATTGCTCTACAATGGGGTCACACCAGACACCGAAAGCAAAGGCTATTTTGATACTCACAGATATGTAATACTTGTTCAGTTTCTTCAATAAATAAATGACCAAGTATAATGTTTTTATCTCACGTGTTTAATTGGATTTTCTTTATCTTATCTTAGTACTTTTGGGAGTGAAAATCTGTGATGTTCTAAGCCATATTTATGCAGAAATATAGAAATTTTCTAAAGGCTTCAGTAACTTTGAAGCACCACTTTAGAAAAATATCAAACGTTTCCTGTAAGTCTTCACCTGGTTTGCACACACTGTAGCTGGTGTTTTGGCCGATTCCTCCATGCAGATCTCCTCTAGAGCAGTGATGTTTTGGGGTTGTCGCTGGGCAACACAGACTTTCAACTCCCTCCACAAATTTTCTATGGGGCTGATGTCTGGAGACTGGCTAGGCCACTCCAGGACCTTGAAATGCCTTTTACGGAGCCACTCCTTCCATTGCTTGAGCGGTGTGTTTGGGAACATTGTCATGTTGGAAGACCCAGGCGTGTTCCATATTCAATGCTCTCACTGATGGAAGGAGGTTTTGTCTTAAAATCTCACGCTACATCATTCTTCCCTTAACATGGATCAGTCATCCTGTCCCCTTTGCGGAAAAACAGCCCCAAAGCATGATGTTTCCACCTCCTTGCTTCACAGTAGGTGTAGTGTTCTTGGGATGCAACTCAGCATTCTTCTTCCTCCAAACACAGCGAGTTGAGTTTTTACCAAAAAGTTCTATTTTGGTTTCATCTAACAACATGATATTCTCCCAGTCCTCTTCTGGATCACCCATATGCTATTTGGCTAACTTCAGACGGGCCTAGACATGTACTGGCTTAAGCAGGAGGACACGCCTGGCACTGCAGGATCTGAGTCCCTCTCTACGTAGTGTGTTACTGATGATAGCCTTTGTTACTTTGGTCCCAGCTCTCTGCAGGTCATTCATCAGGTCCCTCCGTGTAGTCCTGGGATTTTGGCTCACCGTTCTCATGATCATTTTGATCATGCTTATCAATGGCCTTGTATGTCTTCCATCTTCTTACACTTACTCCCACAGTTGACTTATTCACATCAGCCTGCTTGCCTATTGTAGATTCACTCTACAATAGAGTGCAGGTCTACAGTTTTCTTCCTGGTGTCCTTCGACAGCTCTTTGGTCTTGGCCATGGTTGAGTTTGGAGTCTGACTGTTTGAGGCTGTGGACAGGTGTCTTTTAGATAGATAACGAGGTCAAACAGGTGCCATTAATACAGAAGAAGTTACGTGTCTGTGAGAGCCAGAAATCTTGCTTGTTTGGGGGTGACCAAATACTTATTTTCCACCATGATTTACAATTAAATTCTTTAAAAATCCTACAATGTGATATCCTGCATTTATTTTCTCATTTTGTCTCTCATAGTTGAAGTGTACCAATGATGAAAATGACAGACCTCTCTCATCTTTCTAAGTAGGAGAACTTGCACAAGTGGCTGACTAAATACTTTTTGCCATACTGTAACATCAAAATCAGCTTCTATTTGTGACAGGATCCTAGTTATACCGAACCTAGTCAGACACACACAAAATAGGGCAATTTAGTGCAACCACTAAACACATCTTTGGAATGTGGTGGAAACCAGAGTACCCAGAGGAAACGCATGCAGTCAAGGGGAGGACATGGAACTCCACACAGGTGCAGGGGTCGGGATAGAACCCTGGATCTTTGGACCTGTGAGGTGAACATGCTAACCATGCTAACACTTGTCACCAGCACCAGAGGACAAAACTTTTAAATGCATCCCATAACTTTTACTTACAGAACTTGTTCAGAGTGGCAACATTATGCTCAGTCAACAATCACATTATTAATGATGGCAGAAATAGGATATTATTACAGTTTACTCATTAATGCACAGATACAAAGGTTCAACAATATATAATATTCTCTGTCGATGGACAAGAATAATGGTTTCCATCTCAACAGATGGTCCCTTTGAAGGTCCACTGTGTGGTTTTATCATGTATGAATCCTGTTTGCTTAAAGATCGCAGCAAGTCTACTGCCACAACCATGATATTTGTTCATGGACTGGATGCAACGTGTTAATATCAGTGGTTTCTCTTTGACTCTCATTTACATTTCCTTTACATTTACAGCATTTAGCAGACGCCTTTATACAGAGCAACTTACAGACATGCTCACTTTTTCATTAGTTGAATTATTGAGATTCATTTTAGCATGGATTTATCCTGATCTGCAGAAATATAAACATATACCCTAAGTCTATGATTCTAGATTTAAGGACATCATGTACAATGAGTCAGTAGCATTTTGCAGTTCTGAGTATGTACTGTTTGTGGATTAAGGAAAACAGAGGAAATGTAAAGCCTAGCTAAATATCAGTGATGGAAACATTTCCGTGGGCAAGTAACCAAAAATGAATCTGATTATATTTCATGACAGCTATGAAAGACAATCAATAGGTTACTCCTGAAGACTGCTTTATGCTTTTTTCTTAACGGTTGGTAATATACCATATAGACAAAAGGTTTTCGACACCCAAAAGTTAATGTGGATTATTATTAATACTGTTAGTATCATATTACTGTTAGTATGGATTCTAAAAAGGCTTTCCACTAGATTTTGGAACATGACTGTAAGGTCGGCTTCTGATGTTAGACAATAAGCCCCATGCATTCCTGCACATTTTCAAGGTGCTGAGATTATGTTTCTGTGCAAGCCACCCAAGTTCTCAATCAAAGTTGGCAAATCAATTCTCTTTAAGGACAGCAGGGCACAAAGAGACTGGGGTATCAATATAAATTATTCTAGTGCCACTGTTTGTCCATGAAAAATCCAGAGTGGCACAGTGATGTGAGTGTTTAGCACAGTCACCTCACAGCTCCAGAGATCCCCGGTTTGATGCTGAGCTCAAATTCCACCTGTGTGGAGTGTGCATGTTCTCCCTGTGTCTACTTGGGTTTATTCTGGGTACTTTGGTTTCCTCTCACATTCCAAAGACATGTTAGGTTAATTGGCTGGCTTGAATTGGCATGAATGTCTGACTAGTATCAATGTAACCTTGCTCCTGTCATGAATACCCATTGATGCTGATATGATGTTAAATAACAACAAATAAACAATCTAGCGGTTAAGGTACTGGACTATGGACCAGAAGGTCCAGGGTTCAAATCCCACCTCTGCCAAGCTGCCACTGTTGGGTCCTTGAGCAAGACCCTTAACCCACAATTGCTTGGATTGTAAGACTGTACTAATTGTAAGTCGCTCTGGATAAGGGCGTCTGCTAAATGCTGTAAATGTAAATGTAAATATTATTTATGTGTTACAAGTGAGTGTTGCTGAAATAGCAGAGCTCAGTAATTAGAAGTGGTGACCAAAACCTTTTCTATATAGTGTATTTCTCACTCCACCCATACAGTATTGTATCATACAGTATGTTTACTGATCCAAATCCACTACTGGTAGCCATATATACTCATAAATAAATAAAAATAACACCCAGATAGAAATGTCACATTGCTGCAAAACTTGGCATGCAGTTATGTCTCAGGCAGAAATGTAACTATGCTCTTTAAAAAGGCTGTCAGAGGCTACTTTTGGGTAGTGTACCAGTTGTTGAGAGATCATTGACTGCTAGACTTGCCTCTATGATGCAGTCGAAGACGTTTTGCCCAGTTGACAGACTTTGAGAGGGGGTGCATCATTGGCCTGAGAGAAGCAGGATGGATGTTTTGACAAATTGCCTGCTATCTAGGCTGTTCTGACCTAGCTATTAGGAGGTCACTACACATGCCTGTCTCTGCCCAAACCATTTCCAGGCACTTAGCAGAGAGAAATTTGTTGTCACGGTGCCCATTAAGTTTCCTGCCACTGACAGCCATCACCGTTGCCTTTGTTTTCAGTGGTGTCATGAATGAGAAACCTGGACTGCTGCAGTCTTTAGTGACGGATCCAGGTTCTGCTTGAAATCCGACAACGGTCAGGTTCGATTATGGAGGCCTCATGGTGAGTGCTTCAATCCTGCCTTTGCTGTGGAGTGGCACATTACCCCAAATGCTGGTGTGATGATCTGGGAAGCCATCACATATGACAGTCATGCCTAGTAGTGATAAGTGGGAGACTAACAACTCAGCGATATGTGCAGGACATCCTGCGGCTGTGTTGCCTGTCATGGCAGGGCTTCCAGCTACAATTTTTCAGCAGATTAATGCATGCCCACAGACAGCAAGGGTTTCCCAGGAATCTTCTATCAATTGTACATGCTCTAATTCACATTCTATTTTTGCATATATGACCATACTTTTAAATAAGACCAAAATGTAATCTTGCATGCCAAGCACTGGGCTGCTTGAACACACTAAATAGTCAAATCCTATCAAGTCATGTGGCAGTTCATAGATTTGATTTCACTGGATGGAAAATGAGGATGAAATGATCAACCCTGGGATGAGCAGAGCCCCTCTTGTGTTATTAGGCTCCCGCTGGTGTAATAAAGGGGCCATTTACAGCTTGTAACAAGAACTCTGCTGTCTGAGCACATCAGTGACACTGTGGCTTCCATTGTTTGTGCCCCAGGGGTTTTTTTTTAGTTGGTAGCAGAAAGTCCTTAGGCAGTGAAGTCGCAGACACATCCTGGCTGTAGTCTGGCATTTCCCCATCCACACCAGACCATTCTCTCCTGAATTGCAACTGTGTACACAATGAACCCTGTTCTATGTAAAGTGTTTGGGTTACATTTTTTAATAAATATCTTATGGTCAATGCATCAGTGGAGTATAGCAGTTACATGGAAATATATTCAATTTCTTTTAGTTCCCTTGTTATTCCTCTAAATATTGGACTGTTCAGTCTAGTTTTAAAGATTCATGTAGTTGAATAATTATATGGAGTAGAAACTAACAAAATATTTGCATTAAACTCTCATTACAGAAAGCAATAGATCAAGATAATATCAGTAGACAGAAAGGTGGGAGGGAGAACAATTTCTAGATATAAGGCTTTTGTCTAAGACAATTGCATAACCCAATTCCCTTGGTAGATTAACTTCGGTGACGTCAGTACAGCCGTGCCATCAGCGTGAGGCACACAGCCAGATGCTCGCGCAGCTGCCACTTCATATTGCATACATCATTCTATTCATAAAGTGACGTGTACTCCCATTAACAATACATTATAGTAATAGCATGTGGAACTTAAATGATATATGTATATAGCCACTTCCAGAATATCACATACAGTGGTGCCAAAAGTCTCAGGTTTCTAGGGAATATGCTTCTATTATGTTGTTCTTAAAGTGTTTTTCATTACAAATTGTATAATCAGCATAATATTTAGATTGAAAAATATTTTCATGAATTTCAGAATTTATTAATATTTGGTATGTTCCCCATTTTACTGTAA
Source organism: Ancistrus triradiatus (assembly GCA_025084515.1). Classification (NCBI taxonomy): domain Eukaryota; kingdom Metazoa; phylum Chordata; class Actinopteri; order Siluriformes; family Loricariidae; genus Ancistrus; species Ancistrus triradiatus. The sequence goes on along the minus strand of JAJAGP010000270.1, from coordinate 91,145 downwards.
TGACAGTTTAATAATTCAAGCTGGCATGGACTCCATAAGTTTGTCGCAGAATCTGATGGTCCATGCTATCCTGGCATGATTTCACAATATTCTAAAGAGCATCATGTAATGTTATTGAATTGACTTTCTCTATCTTCAAGTGCCGACATAAATGCTCAGTGGGGTTTAGGTCATGTGACTAAAAAGAAAGACATGGAAAGACCATGACACAGTCAGCACTGCTTGCTATTCTTTGGTCTTCAGGAATCTGTGTTTTGGGTCATTCTATATGTAGGAATGTAGGTATGTGTGTATGTCTGTGTATAATTTCCTTCACGCCTATCCCTCGCTCCCCCTCGTGCTTTTGGTTTGTTGTGTGTATATATACTGTATATGTGTGTGTGTATATATATATATATATATATATATATATATATACACACACACACATACATATACAGTATATATACACACAACAAACCAAAAGCACGAGGGGGAGCGAGGGATAGGCGTGAAGGAGCCTACGTTTATGAAAATGCCAAGGAAGCTAAAGTGAGGCTGTGGGACTAACATGAAGGCCGCAGGCCTAGCGTGGCTTCCATGGCGGCGGGGTCAGCGCAACAGGCTCTGTTAAGAAGTTGAGGGTCACATCTTGTTCAGGTACGGAACTAGGTGGTGTGTCATGCTCAGATGTGGATCTAAGAGACACGGCGTGCTCAAGTACAAAGGTGAACGGCACTATGAACTCGAATACAGAGCTAACGTGCCCAGGCATGAAACTACAGGGCGCTACAAGCTCAGATGCAAAGCTAAGTGGTGCATCAGACTCAGGTACGAAGCTGTGCAGCACTAACTGCTCAGGTATAGAGCCAAAGGGCGTGGCGTGCTCAGAAACGAAGCTAGGCAATGGTAACGGCTCAAAAACGGTACCAACATGGTCAGGTACAAAGCTAATTAGCGCTGACAACTCAGAAATGGAGCAAACTTGGTCAGGTGCAGTGCTAACGATTCGGAAATTGAACAAACGGGCTCGGGTACAGACCTCAGTGGCTCTAACGGCTCAAAAACAGTCCAAATGTGCTCAAGGACTATTAGGGGTCACGCTTTGGCTGCTAGAGCCCACTGTTGATCCCTCATGTCGACGTAAGAACCTTCAGCATGATCGCGCAGACGGCAATCTAATTTGGCGTTTACCATATGAAAGTGGCAACACCTGTTGTTGGGCCTATGTAAGCACACCTTTGGGCTTACAAAGGCGTCACACCATTGCTACTTGCTACACAGCTGATACGAAGAGGTTAGCATGAAGCCGCGGAAGCTGACGTGAAGGTTAGCATGAAGCCGCGGAAGCTAATGTGTAGACCAATGAAGCTAACGTGAGGCCGCGGGGCTAGCGGAATTTTGTAGAGGTTAGCATGAAGCCACGGAAGCTAACAAAGAATATGGTGCACACAGACACATATAAATGGTGGACGCAGCCGCAGACAGAAACAAGCGTGGACGCAGCCCTGAACAACAAAAGGAAGTGGACGGGACTGCAACAAACCTTAACCCAGCAGGCGAGACCACAACAAAAGTAGATCCAGCAGGTGAGACCACAACAACAAACAAGCAGCGAAACCGCAAAGCAAAAGTAATCCAGTGGACGAGACCACAACGCAAAAACCCAGACGAGTGGAAAAACCATAAGCACAGCCACCACTCAGAGATAACTGAGCAAACAGTGGGGGGCAGGGCTTAAAAAGAGTGCCATTCAGCTGAATGCCATTAGCAAGCAAGCAGTAATTAACGTAAATAGTCCCAGCTGAGTCAGCGGCCATCTTGTTCCAGAAGGGGATTGTGGGCGATGTAGTCCCAACGCCCACGGATGAAAAATCCAAGTTCTGGTCGCGGATCCTAACATAATGGTGCTTGAAAGTTTGTGAACGCTTTAGAAGTTTCTATATTTCTGCATAAATATGTGGAGAAGGTTTCATACTGCAGTGGAATAATGACCCAAAGCACACCACAAAGCTTTGCAAACAAATCTTCTGGAAGACCAAAGAAGATCCAGGACTGCTTACTGTCATGGATTTTCCTCCACAGTTTCCATCATGCTTTTATGGGGGGTCTATACCAAATACTAATCAATTCTGAAATTTATCAAAAAATGTTTTTTCCAAAAAATCTACATTTCACTCAAATTGTTATGCTGATTACTGTGGTGCTTGAAAGTTTGAGAACCCTTTAGAATTTTCTATATTTCTCCATAAATATGACCTAAAACATCATCAGATTTTCACACAAGTCCTAAAAGTAGATAAAGAGAACCCAGTTAAACAAATGAGACCAAAAAATTATACTTGGTCATTTATTTATTGAAGAAAATGATCCAATATGGCATATTAGTGAGTGGCAAAAGTATGTGAACCTCTAGGATTAGCAGTTAATTTGAAGGTGAAATTAGAGTCAGGTGTTTTCAATCAGTGGGATGACAATCAGGTGTGAGTGGGCACCCTGTTTTATTTAAAGAACAGGGATCTATCAAAGTCTGCTCTTCACAACACATGTTTGTGGAAGTGTATCACGGCACGAACAAAGACTCTAATTTCACCTTGAAATTAAATGCTAATCCTAGAGGTTCACATACTTTTGCCACTCACTAATATGAAATATTGGATAATTTTCCTCAATAAATAATAGTATACTATTTTTGTCTCATTTGTTTAACTGGGTTCTCTTTATCTACTTTTAGGACTTGTGTGAAAATCTGATGATGTTTTAGGTCATATTTATGCAAAAAAAAAAATCTAAAGGGTTTATAAACTTTCAAACACCACTGTGTGAAGGCATTCTTCTTTACTTCTTTTAGATCTGAAGTAGAAGGTAGTGTTAGTGGTAATGCAAAAGTCAAATTAATCTCTCTCAGACATGGCCAATCATGTTTTTGTGATGCCTGACCTTCGTGGAGGGCACTGCCATGAGATGAACCCAGTAGGCTAGTGATTTGCTGCTGCTGCACCTGAAAATGTAATTCAACGTACCTCGGCTCTCAACCACCTTGGAACTCGTCGAATTCAATGTATTTTGACCAGAAAAATTGTCATGGTTCTCCTTGTTTTCTTGGTATTCGGAGCACTTGCTTAAACTTGTATGAGTTGAGCTGCGTGACTCGTTTCAGCTGAAACTCCATTCACGGGTCACAATTCACAATTCAGTACACTGTAATTCAGATTCACAGTAGCTAGTGCTCAGTGGAGTGAATTTTTGCTATTTCTCTGTGAAAATCTCTGCTATTTTCATTGTGTTTTTCTTCATTTCTACATCTACAGTGCTGTATTATTAGTGCAGATAAAGCTTTGTGCTATTCATTTTGGCCAACTGTAGGTTAATGTAAGTGTTTTATACATTAACCTACACATCATTACTCATACGCTCCGCTGTGATACCACACATTTGTTAAACTCTTCGGTTCATGATACATTTAACTTATGATGGATTTGTCAGAACATGTCCCCATCAGGGAGCACCTGTACAATACATCTCCATTAATGCATATAATGCCATTTACAGTCTGGATTTTCTGGGGGTCTGGAATGGATTAATTCAATTTACATTATTCCTTATGGGAGAAATTTGCTTGACATTCGTCATTTTGACGAATACTTGAAAAGAGTAAAGGAAAGTAAGAACTTTCAAGAGTTTCAAGAATGTGGTACAATTTTGTCAAAAATGCAATGAGTTCACTACGCATAACAAACACTCTGATGCCATGATTAACCTGTTTTTTTTTCTCCTCATCTTGTTTTAAGCAATTCCAGCAGATTATGAACATAAGAGAAAAGAGGGCTGGAGAGGGATTGAGCTAAAAATGAAATTTAAGAAGCAGTGTGGTCTCATGACATGGAGAAGCTTATGTAGCTTATGACAATAATCCTGATTTAGTTGTAATTATTTGTACACATCCCAAGATGTACACATGCACTTCTCAAGCCCACCACTATGATTATCTCAGTTCAAGTCCTAGTGGGGATCATCTCCAGGTTCTGCCACAGCAACCCCGGCCAAGCCCTGCAATGGGCTGTTCTCCCATCCAGAGAGCAATTCCTTCTGTGCAATTCCAGCTTAGGAATTGCACACTCACCAGGATAAATGGGGTTAAAAGAAGTTCAACAGACTAAAAATGAGAGCGGAACCATTTAAGGCTTTTTGAATTTTCCAAACCTCTTATCATAATAAACACTTGCAAAATTAATAGCATATTGAGACACGAGTCAAGTTTTTTTCTGGTTTAGTACACACTTTAAATCTTACCAACTTACTTTGCATCATTACAATGTATACCATTATATATTTTTAATTAAAGGTGACTCATGGAATTTTTTTCTTGGGCTGGCATGACAGCACTGGTCAGGGCTATCGTCTCACAGCTCCAGGGCCTGGAGTCCTGACCCAGCTGCTGCCTGTGTAGGGGGTGTATGTTCTCCGTGTCTGCATGGGTTTTCTCTGTGTACATTCCAAAGCATGCTTAGATGAACTGGCATCTCTAAAGCATCCCAGGGTTAGTAACTAGCTGTTTGTGTGTATGGGTGGATATGCTTTGCAAAAAACTGGCACCTTTTCCAGTTCTTGCTCTTGCTTTTGCTGCGCTGCCTTGTAGTCCGAGCCCCCCATGTCCCTGAATTGGATTAGGCAGATAGAAAATTAATTCACAATTCATTTATTTCTCTATAAATTGTAATGGCTGTCCATATAACAGGTGTGAAACAGTGTTTCAGATTACACCTGCATATGATTTCCATAATGGGGCATATTTGTTGCCATAGTAGTCACTAAAACGTCACCATTAATAGCAACTGGACTTTTATTGTATCAAACTCAAATATCCAATTCTGGTATGTTTTTATTTTTGGTAATGTTAAAAAAAAAAAAGCTTAAAGCTGAGGTAATAATTTACAATATTTGGGTGATAATTTAACTTGCGCTAACACTACTCTACAACAGTCTTATACAAAGGTTTTTAGCACTGCTTGTTACACATGTTGCTGATATTCTAGAATAAATCAGTAACCAAAACCTGTGCAGGTAACAAACCTAAATATTGCATATTGCCTCATCTGCAAACTGCAAGGAAACATTAACAAACTAGTTAACTCTGAGACCGACCAAAACACCTGTGGATGATCTTGAGAGATGGCCAAACTTTAGTCAAATCATGTTTCATTGTTTGCTGATATGTTTTAAAATAAAAGCATTAAACATTTTGAAATGTTACAATCCAGCTTACTTCTGGGTGAATGTTGCGTTAACTCATAAATCACTTTATAATTAAATATTTCTATTTATATTTCTGTGATGTGAGGCATTATTTACTATCTGAAAGTTGACAAATTAAATTCGTAATAGTTTTGTTTGAATTATTCAAGATGACGTTTACATGCTTTAAGGTATTAACGATGGCTACAACTGAGCTTATATAGAATTTAGATATGTAATTAAATATTAATCATTTATATGTTGATGGTGTGTTGAGGTAATGACGATTTTCACTTGCTCAGGAAAAATATTCTAGATAATCAATTGCTCACTTTTTATCATTTTATTGGTGCAGAAAAATGTTAAAATCTGGGTTGGGGACAAGGCCAAAGTAGGCTATTAATGTATAAAACATTTAAAAAATGGAACTCATAATGATTATGGTGCATAAGTTTTTGGTGATGCAACACACGTTGTTTTAATACTTAATCTATTTATTTTGTACTAAATTAATTCTAACATGAGTTTATTACCTGTCGACATAAGTTCCTGTAATTGAAGAATCACATTTATAGCACCTTTAATCACATTAACTGTCGCTCTTCTTTGCTGGTTGGTGAACCAGGAAATAGGTGCATTACAGCCCCTCACAGGGCTGGAGCATTGGGATTTGCAGATGAAGTCTATTCTAGTAGCCCTGCAAGGGATGCAACTATGTAAATAAAATGTGTATGGACTTTTGTTACATGTTTATATGTTGTTTATTCCTTGCTTTAATTTTTTTATAATAAGCTTTTCCGCTTTGCTTACACCAAACTGGTGCAGTTGCAGATGTATAGATTATTATAATGTTTTTATGAAGCAACTCACTTGGCCAAAACATGAGACTTATGGACTGTGGCAGATTACCAAATAACAACTAATCATGTAAGAAATAAAACAGGACAGAAGATATTTTGGAAGATATTGAACACCCAGCCATGTGTTAGTTTTAGTTTACTTAAGGTTTATTGAAGAGAAAAAAAAGTGAATTTCCTTTTCTCCTTCTGACTTGTTAGGACCATTAAAAGATAAATATTTTACAGTTTTAGGTTTAGCCTTTTTTTTTTTTTCAGAGAAGTGTACAGGACTCTAAGAAGCTAATTTAATATTGGTTTAAATGTTACTTTTGGCAATAAATGAAAAAAACAACAACTATTTTTTGTGTAAATAATAGATGTCATACATCTGACAGATGTTTTTTTTTTTTTTTCATTTGTTACCTTTTTCAATAGTTGGTGTAATATTTTGGCATTTTATTTGAACATTTTAATGCTTAAAAAGACCAGTGGTAAATAACTATTTAGACATACTATGTGTGGTATAAGAATATAAAGACAGTCAGTTTGGCAACAAATAAAAAAATATACAGATTAAGAATACTGTTTACATTTCATGCATATCCTGAGTGTGTGGATTGGTACATGGCCATTAAAAAATGATAGGTAGCCTATTACACAGTTTGTTGTATGCTGATTATATTATATAATAATATATTAATGTTATATAATCATAATTTTCATAATAACGTAATCTGATTCCTGGTCAGTGACTGGCAGCACAGCGCTCAAGCAGGGAACCAACCCTAGGCAGGGCGCGAATTCTTAACAGGGTACACGCATGCAGGTACACACACACACACACACACACACACACACACTTTAGAGACACCAGTTAACCTAGCCCGTCTTTTTCATGGGTAGAAAAAGGAAACACACACGGACATGGGAAGACAGGGGTAGCATTTGGGCTGGAATCGAATAATGTATCTCTGGAGCTGTAAGGCAACAGCACTAAGCTGTGCCACCCTGTAATATATTACTCATTTAAAATGACCAGTAACTATAACCTATTATGTAGTCTGAAGGAAAATGACATTCCTTTAGAACTGAGTAACAGACTGAGAATAAAATTTAGGCCACATTATGTGTATTGTGAAAACATCTGCTCTATAGGATAGTTTGCGGATTGGGACAGACATTTTCTGCCATTAATACGATGGGCCTGTTCTAAATACAAGCATGTACAGTGGAGCAGCCACTGATTGTGCATGTTCTTCGACTTAGAAAGATAAGAGAGGTCTGTAATTTTCATCATAGGTACACTTCAACTATGAGAGACAAAATGAGAAAAAAAATCCAGGAAATCACATTGTAGGATTTTTAAAGAATTTAATTGTAAATTATGGTGGAATATAAGTATTTGGTCACCCACAAACAAGCAAGATTTCTGGCTCTCACAGACCTATAACTTCTTCTTTAAGAAGCACTTCTGTCCTCCACTCATTACCTGTATTAATGGCACCTGTTTGACCTCGTTATCTGTATGAAAGACACAAGTCCACAGCCTCAAACAGTCAGACTCCAAACTCAACCATGACCAA
>JAJAGP010000270.1:18439-83409 GCA_025084515.1 Ancistrus triradiatus | reverse complement strand
GTCTAAACTCAATAGTACTAACTAAACACAAATAAAACAGATAAAATAGACCACTACTAAACTAAACACTACGACCCAACTGAAAATAAACAATTAAGCTAAATACAAAAATGTTATTATGAAAACAAAATCTACCACACAATGTCATGTCATTAATCATTTGAAACACACACGCAGACACACAGACACAGACACAGACACACGCAGACACACACTTACCCAGTTGATGAAAAGGGCCTGCGTGAATTTGACAACCTCCAGAGTAACCAACAGGCTGATGGGAATGAGGTTGTTGTAAAGAATGATGAAGGTCAGTAGATTATACCAGAAGTTCAAAGAGATGTCGCCTACGATAACACACACACACACACACACAAACCTTACAACCTGAAAGTCATCATATTAAGCGTGTGTGTGTCTGTGTGTGTATTAAGGGGTGTGTACCTTCACGTGAGAGGTACCAGCAGGCTTCATCAGTGTGTTGCTTGTTCCAGATGGCAGCACCAATAGAGCTCACCAGGGCCATGACCAGAAGGATTCCAAACAGCACCAGGATCTGCATGTTAGTTACACGTTCCACATTCGAGCGCTTCAGGGGAGCTTTAGTAGAGTTCTGCACAAAAGGACATTAACATTACTAACAACACATTTACTGGGTAACACACTTTCAGACTAGAATACACAACAAAGCATAACACGCATCTGCACAGCTTACATTAATGTACCAGGCACTTTAATTACATCTTAATTCAAGCAACAGTTATACAAATGTTTTAATTAAACAAGGCTAGCATCAAGTAATCTACATGTCGACTCCACTAATACCCCTGGGACAAACTATTTCATTTCACTGACCTGCATGAGTTTGGAATCGTGTCCAGTGTAGACGACGATCCCCACGACCCACTGTGTGTTTCTGATCTGAGCACCTCGGAGCAAAACCTGGTCTGGTCCAAGAGGAACTGGACTGTAAAGAATAGAATCAAAATGGTCACTGTGTGGAAGTGCATTTGAGTATGTGTGTGTGTTTGTCTTGCTATACTTGTGAGGACCAAATGTCCTTACAAAGACAGGAAAACTTCGCAATTTTCACCATTTTGCTGGTCCTCACTTCTTTTTTTCAAAAATGGCAAATTTTATTTGAAAATCGAAAAGTCATTGTCATTCATGTCAATGGAAAGTCCTCACAAGAATACTGAGACGAACGTGTGCGTTTGTGTGCGCACATACTTATGGTTATCCACGCGCAGTGTACCAGTAAAGTCATACAGGTGCCTGTTTGGTCCCTCACACTCCAGCCGTCCAGATAGAGCCATCAGTTCCTCCACCGACTGCAAACTGGCTGTCAGAGCAAGACCCTACAACACACAGGAACTTGTACATTACACACTCCTGCTCAGACATACAAAGTCAAAACACACACTGCAAGCAGTCATGGAGGTACCACAAACACAAACACACATGTTTTGTCTCACTACCATGATGGGGACTATCCATTGACTTAATGATTAATGTGGCTAACTAATGCTACACCTTTCACGAATTTCCCTCTGGGATTAATAAAGGGATCTATCTATCTATCTATCTTTCAAAAGAAAGTTGCAGTTTCTGCATAAAAAATAAATAAATAAATAAATAAAAAACCAACAAAATGTCCCCAAAAATGTCAGATCTTGCGATCATTATGATTGTTTACAAGCACTTAATCTGATAACTGAAAAAAATCAGATTTTGTCAGTAATCCGATCAACCGAGTTTACACTCACTTGAGTAATGAGCTAATGGGAAGCCTCCGGGTTTAAGTGAATAGGGCAGTAATCGGATTTCTACTTTGCAAACAGCCAATAATCTCACAGAAAGATGTGACATAAACCTCAAAATTCAATATTAAATAACCAAATTATTCGTTTTCTCAAGTATATACTGTGTTTCAGAGTCTTCACAAACTGTCCGTTAACCGTTTCGCTTCCCCTAAATCCGTGGAGCGTTTAGTTTCAGGGTTGCCAGATCCCCTGAGAAAACACACTTCACAGTCGATGGAAAAAGGAGGCCCACTAAAGCCAAGTCTTTAGAATAAGCGGAGGTGGTAACCGTGTGTGGTTAGGCTCGCACACCGATTGAAATCGGGTAACTGGTACACATGTAATCTTCTGACTGTAGTGAAATGACTTTACTTTAATGGATTTTTAATCAAATTTATATACGACCACTGTAATAATCAGACAAGTGTAGAAATCTGACTATGATCGGATCATTAAGTGAATGTAAACGCTCTGTGGGAGTTCGTCCTCACAATTATACATAAACGTGACCCACCCACCCCTCACACACATGCATGCTAAAAATGTTACACAGAATTGCTCAAAGATCAAATGACCAAGTCAGATCACACTAGTAACTAGTCATAGAGACTCCATGAACACCAGCTAAAACCAAGTCGAAACACACAAACAAACGCACAAAACTGCAATGTACACATAAGAGATAAGAATTCCAAACACACATTGTTTCTATTCAGTATGAACACAGTCTGATGATGTGTATGAGCGCCGTGTGACTCACTTGTCGGATCTTTAAGTTGGTTTCTCCGTCCAGGTTCGACGTCTCGGTGTAACACATGGCCTGAGGTTCACTGTGAAAGAAACAGTCCTGTTTTCACAATATTCACAATAACACAACGTACACAATGTAACACAACAATGTGACAGAGCTCTTATTCCATATGACCACAAATATGTGAAAAACTCCATTTTAAAGGGAAACAAAAATGATAAATAACAATTCCCTCCTTAGACTAAACGCAGTCCAATAGCCAAGACATGTTCCTGAGCTGAAATTGGCTTTCTTTGGTTGTCGTCTAAGAGAAGACCATAAATAACGCACAGTGGAAGTCAGTCTAACATAATGTTTTGTTGAAATTCTGAAAGAACCAGACTTGCCTGCACAGAGCAATCACCAGAACCCCTAACAAACAACTAAAATTGGAATGGCATCTATAAACCAGGCCTTATCACCCAACATCTGTTCCTCAGCTCAGTAATGCTCTTGTGGCTGAATGGAAGTGAATCCCTGCTGTCGTGTCCCAAATTCATGTGGAAAGCCTTTATAGATTGGTGCCTTAAAGTGGAAATGGTTCCATATTGACAGCCACAGATTTAAATGTGTCACTCATTTGTAAGGGGAGGTCACACTAAATACTTGCCACTGTAGCCTTTAGAAGGTGTTTTTCGTATGCCTTTTTTCAGGTTTTTAATACTGCATACACATGTCCTGCATTTTCTGGGTGTATTCTAATAAAGAGACTGATAAATTATTATACATGGTCATTACAGCATTGTTAAAACAATCATATATTTAATCTAATGGTGACCTAAGACTTTTGCACAGTACTGTAAATAGAGCTGTGATTCAGGCAAGAAAGATATCAGCTGCACATCATCCACCAGATGCCAACATTTTTAGTCAGGTGCTACACCTTAGATTTACTGATTAAATTATATAGCCGTGTTAAAGGCTACTGCTGTTAATTAGGCTAAACATGGTAATCACTGTGTACAGGTACTTTCGATACTTCAGCAAAAAACAAACAAACAAACAAACAAACACTGAACCTTCTACTTGTGTTCTTCCCAACTTGAGTTATTTTTCAGAAGGGTTTTGTTACTTTTTCTCAATTACTTGGGTACTTTATGTAACAAGATCACACAAAAAAGATCAAACATATCTTGGCTGATCGACTACAACTAAGACTCAGCTCTACGATAATGAATAAAACATTCCTGGTTAAACTACAGACATACACAAACACACATACAAACACAGAGTGTTGCTGACCTGGACGACACTATGACCATGTCAGCGGGGAGATGCTGCCCATTGGTCACCTTCACTATGTCTCCCACTGCCACCTAGTGGGCAGGTGCAGCATTGCGACAGCGTGAGGGGGGAAGATCCAGAATGAGAATGAGTGCGAGTGAAGGAGGGGCAAACAAGAGGAAGGGAGGAAGGAGGGCCGATGAGGAGAAAGACAGAGAGAAAATGGAGACCGTGAGCCGACAGAACCGTGCAACCGAGGCCAGTAACGGAAACGTAAGTACATGTGCAGCAAAGCACCTACAACGAGCATCGATGAAATGAAAGACAAACAGAGGAGGGAACAGTGGGACAAAAGGAAGAGGAGCAGGAAGGGGACAAAATGGAAAGAGGTTACCTGTTTCCAGATGATGGTCTGCCATGTGCCATTCCGCAGAACTGGAGAATAAAAGGAGGTGGTCAGAAAAAACAACAGCTCTTTCTGACGAGATAATATATAATGCTAACTAACACTAACAAACACACACACACACACACACACACACACACACACACACAGGCACTCTACTCAACCTGTTGTCTTCTTTTTGTTCACCGTGTTGTCTGCCTTATGTCTTTTCTGTGGATTAAAAAGGTCCATGCTATAAAAATGTCACAACATCCTAAAAGCAAGATATTCATATAGCCTGAACAGGGTTGCCAGTGTGGACCTAAATCCACCTTAAGGCTTTCCTCCTTCAATTACAATTGTTTCCATGCTCTGGCGCCCGTGCCCTGTGTGAGAGTAGGGTCGCTGTTGCAGGGTCGCTGTTGCAGTGCCACCCGATGATCCCCCCCAACCAGGAGCCTAGCTGGTAGGCACCGAAAGTCCTCAAACTCAGATCCTTGCAATGAAGGACTAGGGTATTAGACCACTGAACAGCACCACGCCATACTTGTTGTTGAAAAATGGGGTGTTTACTCTTAAATAACTTGGTAACCAATATATATATATACGTACGTAGCCAATTTGGCTATACAAAAGTACTTGGTTACTCAAGTTACCAACATACTACACCACACCACACCCAACACACACACACACACACACACACACACCACACACACACGACAACACACACACACACCACACACACACACACGTATGTAGTCTGTATGTTATATATATATATAATATATATATACACATACATGCATACAACATACATACATACACTACACACACATACATCTATATATATATATATATATTATATATGAATATATATATATGTGGGTGTGTTGTGTGTGTTGTGTGTGTGTGTGTGTGTGTATGTATGTATGTTATGTTAATACATAATATATATATATATATATCTATATACACATACATACACATCTATAAATATATATATATACACAACACACACATACACAATACACATACATACACACACCATACAGATATATATATATATATAATATATAATATATATATATATATATATATATATATAATGTATGTGGTGTGTCATGTGTATATGTGTATGTATGTATATATATATCCTCTCTCCTCTCTCTCCCCTCATCTCTCTCTCTATCTTCCCCCTTCCCCCCCCCCCCCCCCCCCCCCCCCCCTCCCTCCCTCCCTCTCTCGCTCTCTCTCTCTCTCTATATCTATCTCTCTCTCTCTCTCCTCTCGCTCCTCTCTCTCCTCCCTCTCCCCCCCCTCCCCCCCCCCCCACCCCCCCATCCCTCTCCCCTCTCTCTCTCTCTCTCTCTATCCTCTCTCTCTCATCTATCCTCTCTCTCTGTTCTGTGTTGTGTGTGGTGTGTGTGTTGTTTTGTCTCTTTTTCCTTCTCTCTCTCTCTTCTCTGTTTTTTTCTTTTTGGGTCTTTCTTATCTCTCCTCTCTCTCTCTCTCATCTCTTCTCTCTCTTCTCTCTCTCTCTCTCAATCATCCCCCCCCCCCACATATATATATATATACACACACACACACACAACTCATTCACTTTCAAATGACAGAAAACTTTCCATTACATTATGGTGATTCTAATTTGATAAACGATACTGATATAAGAATTTCTGTATTGTATAGTACAGTACTTAAATGTTTTCATATTGTGTTTTAATATTATTGTTTAAAATAAAACACTATGTCCAACATCTAAACTATTACTGACTATGGTACTGTCCGGTCCTAGAACGGAACATAATGCACACAATTAACGATTTAATGATGCAAACCTGAATTCCACGGTTGACACCAAAGTGGAAGATATCACGAATCTGTGCTAGCAAAAAATTTGGCCTGTTTTCAAGAGTGTACAGTTCTTAAAAACAGCAACTGTAGCCCCATTTGAATTCAGCCTGCATTTAGCAAACACACCCAGATGCCATGTGTCAGTCTTCCCTGACGGTACCTCTACACAGCAGAGGGCGCTCTTACTCACATAGTCCTCAATGATCTCCTTGATCCCAGCCACTGTCAGAATGAAGATGAGAGGCACCAGCGTGGTGTAGCGACCCGTCGGCGAAACGTCTGGGATTTGCTGCAAATGTGTACATGCAAACCACACTTCCATCATCTTAATTGCTGTTACGAAACCACTCCTAAAACCTACCACTAAATAACTAAGGAAATACGCAAACGTGTCAGACTATCGTAATCAAAGCCTTCATGTTTCTGGGGCGCTTCGACACTAATGCACCAGAGGTCCTGCAGGGCTCAGAGCAGCAATAAGAACAGCATTAGAATAGCCTCTTTCATCGTGATCAATGAGACAGACGAGGGCAACTCGGGACGAGCAGCTCTACACCGCTGAGAGTTTCCTCCTGGCTGGTAGGTAAAAAGCAATCATTACAGCAAAAGATTTAGTGATAATCTCTCCGTGTCTCAGAATAGAACTTATCAATCAATATCACAGATCAGAGGCCTGGAAATGGAGAACAGTCTCAGCTTAAACGATGTAACACACAGAGCATGAGCCTTGAAAATCAAATAACTGGTCATGAACACAAGCCTGAAACACGCAGTTAATATCCTACAACATTCATTATTATTATACTTCATACCAGCTTAATTTGATTCAGGTTCACAGGGGGGTCAATCCTGATCAGGGTCCCAGTCCATCAAAGGATGAATTTAAAAACGTAAAACATGTACTGGCTATTTTAAATGTTTGAGCCTCTACATGCACTCAACTCAATTTGGCAATTTGCCATTTCAAGTCCTAGGTCTAATGCAGTTTGCCACTGAAGAACAGCTTTTAAGGAACAGTTTTACCTTGAAGAAGGAAACATAAATTTCCTTATAACCCAAATCAATCAATAATGGTTTAGTGTCAGAAGTCTGGTAACTATACAAACAAGTAACTGGAGATTACATTTTCAGTGTATCAAGTTTCAATCTGATATCCATTAACTCATTGGTCCAAATATTGGGTCTGGAACAATGGATAAACTGGCTACTGCCTGGATGCTTTAGTTAGCTGCTACACAGGTCCAGAACAAAAGAAAAGCAATCTACAAACACATTATCTTGACTTACCGACCACTACATTTGTGGCAAACACAGGATTAAAGGCATATACTGAAGGCTACACAATTGTTAACAGTCACACTGCAGTTTGTACATGTACAGTAGATATAATGTATTAGCATATATCCATACTTAGGCCTGCACGAGTGTGTGTTCAGATCGTACCTGCATTAGGGCGATAAACAGAAAGAAAGCATTGGCAGCCCGTCGGATCTGCTCATACAGGAAGCGAGGCAGAAAGGTGAGGATGCCGTACTTCGTCGTGCTGAAGAGAGCAGGGAGAAAGATCTTGTGATCACTGAATATCGATCTTAACATTACTGGTCTCACTTTCTCAAATCCTATTCCTGTGAGTAAATTAAAATACTTTAAATATAATGCAGGTATATTTTTATGAGCTGCATATTGGTGATCAAATGCCACCTAAACCGATAGAAGAATATCAGTCTACCCCATTAGCTGGTTGCAATTAGGAAGGTAAAGAGTCAATAAACCGACCTGGTGTTATATCTTAAAAGCAGGGCAAATCTAAATATAGCTGATGTTCAGCACCGCAGGCTCAATTTAGAATCGATCCCACTTCAGGTTACTCTAAAAAGCCTCTGTAGCATCCATCCACCCACCCAAAAAACCCACCGCCATTATGTCCAAACTTAGCCCAAAAACCCATGCGTGGACCTTGTCAATGTTGTGCTGTCAGTCATCCAGGTCTATCGAACATCCCTGAGTGGTGCTTAAATAGCTCGGTGCTACAGTAAGTGCTTCCAAGTCATTACAAATAGCTTGTAAAGCACTAAATTTAGCGAAAGGTCTGAAAGTTGGGCTTCATCACAAGGCTATCAATCCATTAATCTAAACAGAGCCAGAGCAGGTACAGAGAAATGGAGAAAGCTGAAGCAGAATTAAATCATGACTATTGTTTTCAAGTTTATATTTTCACATATCACGTTCATTTACCATGGAGGTGACTCTGTATGTAGGCAATTATGGACTTGTACACCAACTGATAGTAAGCCTCATTTGCAGCTCCTTCCCTCCTTCCTCAGTGGAAAGGAACCAACACAGGATCATCACTAACCAGTTCTTATTTGGGTGACAGTGAGTGCAAAAGAGGTTTTGGAACACAGAGTACAAAAAATGTTCCAGTCATAACACATTACACAGATGCTTTTTTGGAACAGCCTGTAAATGTACTAGTGATAAACCGGTTAATCGGCCATTTTGAGATAATCGGCACTGGCCGATATCTGCGCTCACAAAGCTGATGTTCAAAAATAGTGGACAAGATGCAGAAAAACTCAAACTGGGACTACTGAGTGACTAAAAACAAAGAGACGCCGAGAGATTATTCAGTAAGTGTGGGGCCTTTTATGAGAATATGAAAACTTCCAGCATTACAACTTGCTGCTCTTACCTGGGACGGGGATAAAAACAAAAATATGCTCTACCATGTGCACTACTCTGATGCGGTTTCTTTTTTGCAAGTATTTACACGTTTTTGGGGTTTGAACCTGCTGTTGTCTGGTAAGTGTTATCTGGTTAGAGGAGCATTTGAGCTGTAAAATGGAAATTTAAATTAAAGTTAATAAACTGCATCAGACACAGTGTGTTCTACAGTAAATATGTTCCACAGTAGAAGCTTTACCTTTATAACATCACATCAAGGCCCATAAACACCTCATGGAACAAGCAAACATGGGAAAACTGGTTTAACTGCCAACAACTATATGACTTGTTCGAGCAGTATGACTTAACTGACAAAAAATAAACCTTATGATATAATCAATTTAAAGTCCATTCCGTCAAGCTACAACTCTCTGAAGTCCATATTCATCTTAAATGAATCGATGCAGTGCTTGATCAGCACAGAACGTCATTTAAAGCTGAATTTTGAGTGCATTCTGTGTGAAACCCGTGTGTGTGGTCTGTATCATATGGCGTATGAGTGATTTATTGCTTAGTGTTCACTGCAACACAAGCTTTGTTTCCTGTCCTTACGCGTTAAGGATCACGCAAAAAAGCCCATTTGACAAGATATTCAGTTTGATTTACTGATTGTCAGCCTTCGTTTTTACATTCTTATGTGCGCGTTTTATGTTTTAGTACATTTTACATTACCATGTGACTGTACTGGCGTTAGCAAATCAGTCTCTAAGCGTTGTCACAGATATTTACGACGGTACACGTAACAACCGGAGATGGTTTTAAGATTTTGGATAAAGCAGAGTGCCACAGTTTGTTGACACCGTCTGTTGTCCCGTTGATCTGGCAACCTCGACTCCAATGTAAACGAAAAGCAATTCCTCACTCATCCCCTAGAGGGCTGTAGCTATTTGACCAGGTCGTGTCACAAACTGCATGTTTAATGCTTTTCAGCATGTATTTTTAAATTAAATACATCACCAACAGCACTAATAATTGGTATTTAGGCTCACTGTATAGTATAAGGTTATATGTGGTTTGGAACGCAGCCAGGTATCTAGAAGTAATCGGCGAATATTTTTCATACATGGACTCTCCAGTCACGTGCTTCATTCTCTTAATTGGGTTGGGCAAGAGTGAATGGTGTGTCAAGGAGGGGTACCAACACAGTGAAACCAGATAAACAAGGGGTTGCAGGTCCGAAAAGAGCGGAGAACAACATACAGTAAACTGGGTTCCTTAAAATTGTTCTTTAAAAAGTTTAAGGCTTTAATTAAAAAGTATAATATCATCATATGGTAGGAGGAGCACACTGATGTTGAATAACGTAGTAATGTACGTGGTGCTTGAGAGTTTGTGAACCCTTTAGAATTTTCTATATTTTACTGAATAAGGGATGACCTAAAGCATCATCAGGTATTCACAAAAATCCTAAAACTATCGTAGATAAAGAGAACCCAGTTAACAAATGACAACAAAAATATTATACGTGGTCATTTTATTTTTTATAAAATGTTAACATATTAGTGAGTGGCAAAAGTATGTGAACCTCTAGGATTAGCAGTTAATTTGAAGGTGAAATAGAGTCACAAGGTCTTTTCAATCAATCAGGTGTGAGTGGGCACCACTGTTTTATTAAAGAGCAGGGATCTATCAAAGTCTGTGCTCTTCACAACATGTTTGTGGAAGTGTGTCATGGCACGAAGAAAGGAGATTCATGAGGACCTCAGAATAAGAGTTGTTGATGCTCATCAGGCTGAAAAAGTTAACAAAACAACATCTCTAAAGAGTTTGGACTCCACCAATTCACAGTCAGGACAGATTGTGTACAAATGGAGGAAATTCAAGACCATTGTTACATTGAGCAAGTTAATGTGAGGGAACAAAAACCCACCAACATTCCAGAGCTGAAGCTGTTCTGGATGGAGGAATGGGGCTAAAATTCCTCCAAGCCGGTGTGCAGGACTGGATCAACAGTTACCGGAAAACGTTTAGTTGTGTAAGATTACTACTGCTGCACAAGGGGGTCACACCAGATACTTAAAGCAAAGGGTCACATACTTTTTGCCACTCACTAATATGTAATATTGGATCACACTTCCCTTCCTCAATAAATAAATGACCAAAGTATAATATTTTTGTCTCATACGTTTTGTTACTGGGTTCTCTTTATCTACTTTTAGGATCCATAACAGAGCAAGCCTCAATATGTAACAGGTCGGTTACCATGGAAACCAACAGAAATAATCTGCTCTGCAATTAAATTCAAGTTAAGTAGGGAGGCATTTCTGGACATTTGGGAGACTGTTTATTCACTGTGTAAAACACGACGATCGTCCTTACAACTGCCGCGAGTTCACCGCCTAACACACACACACCGCAACAACCACGCACAACGACATCAAA
This sequence comes from Ancistrus triradiatus, assembly GCA_025084515.1. Lineage (NCBI taxonomy): Eukaryota > Metazoa > Chordata > Actinopteri > Siluriformes > Loricariidae > Ancistrus > Ancistrus triradiatus. The sequence goes on along the minus strand of JAJAGP010000270.1, from coordinate 72,245 downwards.
CACCACCACTCAGTAGCTGACCTGGAAGTGCATCAGGACCAGCTCTGGTATCAGCGAGCAGGCTAGCGTTCATGACAATCCCCTCATCTTGACCACACACCACAAACACAACAGGTCTACACACACACACACAGACACGCACACACACTATAACCACCTGTCCAATATACACAGGTTCATGATTATTAAAGCCGCACATGTAATGTGCTTATCGGAACCACACAATCGTTTGTGATTTTACGTCGCGTTCACGCTGGACGTGTTTGCTCTAGTGACGCTGCGATTGATAGGCAGGCTGAAAGCGACATTAAGCCGAAACCTAGCCGTGAATAAAGACATAGAGGAGGAGGAAGATAAAGGATGTGCACTGGGGTTTGGATAAACAAACCTTTTAATCCTGCTCTAGATTGCAGTTTCCGCACCAAGGTCACCAGCAGGAGAGCCAGAATGTGATGACTGAACGGAACAGGAAAACGTCTCCATATACAGCATTGTGGCAAATGTCTTAGGCCACCACTACAGTAGATATACTATTGTTTTTCTGCAATGGTATAAAACTGACCATATATAATTATTTGCTTTTACTCTTCACATCAGAATTCAAACCAGAAATAACCAGAAATTTGTATGCAGTATCAGAAACCAGGCTTCTATTGACTACTACAGCGGTATTTATTAGTGTTCCTCCTCCCCTTACCTACTTAACCAATAAAGCAACAACTTACAGCTTCATCAGGATGCCACGTTGACCCCTTGTACAGTCCAAGGGAATGGTCTTTTAGGAAGAGTGGCAAGTCCAAGAAACAACTTTTTCAGAAGGCAAAAACAGGGTGAAAAGGCTAAGATAGCATGCTAAAAGCTCACAACGACTGGAATGAAGATCAGTGGAAAAGATTATGGAGTGCTAAAAAAAAAAAAAAGTTTTTTGGTCCAGTTGACAGTGTTATTATGGGTCATTATACCATTGCTAAAACAAAGCAATCTAATGTGGGCCCAAGACTGTTGGCACAGTACTGTACAGACCTGCATTTATACAGAATCAGCCAGTAAAAAGCAGGAAACTGGTCTTCCTCACTTTAGCTACAATCTTTTTTCAGGAACCCAAAATAGAGCCTTTAGTGCATAAATCCATTCCTGCAGGCAGAATTGATTGGTGCGGAGAGAGTGTGTGTGGTGTGTGTGTGTGTGTGTTGCACACTGATACATGAGACAGTCTTTTAAAGTAATGTTGAACAGACCAATCCAGCTAATGTAAAATGTTCCAGAATCAAACCTGCCACTAAAAACAAGATCTGGCACACAAACAAGGCAAACGGAACCCAGATCATGTTCCACCAGTGAAATACTTCATTACTCCACAGCTACACCCTTTATTAAATTCAGCATAGCACTGCCTAACTGATCTGGTATATATCTCACTGGTCGCGTAATATACCCACCTGGCCTTGCCATTTACATGATGAAATGCAGCATAAACTCCTTGCATACTCAGTTTCCCTCACACACACACACAACACACACCCACACACACCAACACACACACACAAGCACACACACATATATTACACATATACACACATATACCAACATACATAGTGGGGCAAAAAAGTATTTGGTCAGGCCACTTGATTGTGCAAGTTTCTCCCTACTTAGAAAGATGAGAGAGGTCTGTAATTTTCCATCATAGGTACAACTTTACGATGAGAGACAAAATGGAGAAAAAAAATCCAGTAAATCAAAATGTAGGATTTTAAAATACTTTATTGTAAAATCATGGGTGGAAAATAAGTATTTGATCAATAACAAAAGTTCAAAAGTACAAACATACTTGTAACATAAAACTTTGTTGGCAATGACGGAGGTCAAACGTTTCCTGTAGTCTTCAACCAGGTTTGCACACACTGTAAGCTGGTATTTTTGGCCCATTCCTCCATGCAGGTCTCCTCTACAGCAGTGATGTTTTGGGGCTGTCACTGGGTAACACGGACTTTCAACTCCCTCCACCTCAAAATTGTCGAACGTGTTTGAGGTTCTGGAGACTGGCTAGGCCACTCCAGGAACTTGAAATGCTCATTTTGGAGCCACTCTGTGTAGTTCTAGAATTTTTGCTCACCGTTCTCATGATCATTTTGACCCCACGGGGAGATCTTGCTTGGGGGCCTCGAAGGAAGATTTAAACTGCCTTGTATGTCTTCCATTTTCTTACAATTGCTCCCACATTGATTTATTAACACCAACCTGCTTGCCTATTGTAGATTCACTCTTCTTCACAGCCTGCTGCAGGTCTACAGTTTTTCTTCCTGGTGTCCTTCAACAGCTCTTTGGTCTTGGGCCATGGTTGGTTTGTTTGGAGTCTGACTGATTGAGATGTCTTTTATATACAGATAATGAGGTCAAACAGGTGCACATTAATACCCGGTAACGAGTGGAGGACAGAAGAGCTTCTAAAGAAGAAGTTACAGGTCTGTGAGAGCCAGAATTTTTGGCTTGTTTGTGGGTGACCAATACCAAATACTTATTTTCCACCATGACTTACAATTAAATTCTTTAAAAATCCTACAATGTGATTTCCTAGATTTTTTTTCCTCATTTTGTCTCTCATAGTTGAAGTGTACCTATGATGAAAATTACAGACCTCTCTCATCTTTCTAAGGAGGAGAACTTGCACAATCAGTGGCTGACTAAATACTTTTTGCCCCACTGTATATATAAGAACTGAGTTACACATGACCAGGGGGTACAACCATGATGTAAATGCAGGTGGGTATATTAAACGACAGTGACACACAGAGGGCAAACAAGAGAAACAGAACATGGACTTGAACTTGTGAGCAAGCTAACAGAACAAACATGCTAACAAAGCTACCAGCTAAGGCAGCTAACAGGACAAACTGTGTAACTAGCTAAAGTAACAAAGAAGAGAGGCTGTATTTATTCATTTTCACGCTTTAACCCTTTTTCCTGGTCAGGGCCCTGTGTAGCCCACCTCTGGAATTCACAGAGCGCCGGCGTACACTTGAAGGTTCAAGTCCCAGTTCGACCAACCTGCCACTGTTGAGCCTTTGAGCAGGATGCTTAACTCTTAGTTGCTTGGATTGTACCAGTTGTATGCCACTGTGGATAAGTGCATCTGCTACATGGTGTAATGTAAATTAAAGATAAATGATTTGAACTCTCAACCTTCTTGGTCACACGGACACCACTGAGACACCACAGCTCAGCACCAGTGATTATAAACCCAAAAGTGCAACCAACAACATCCAGGTGGAATCTGTAGTACTATAACCAATGGGAAAAAGGTTTTCTGGGGCTTAAAATAACAGCACTGTTTGCAGTAAATACAAAAAGACTCCAAAAGACTTGTCGCAAGACAAGAGACTTTGACTCCTTTGCTCAGTAGTGAGGATTTACACAGCCATTAAGAGGCTCATCCTACAGGCATTACAAGACAGTAAATACACCAGTAAACACACAAGAACTCCCAAGGGTTAAATACACAACATACCACTGCACTAAGGGAAGAGGAGCAACAAGTACAACTAAAACTGGTTCAGCTTGATCCTCTAACATGGTCACATCCACTGTATATGTTCAAACATATCACATACTCATTACCCATACACTATACATTTGAACACAATGCAACACATAACTATATACCATAATACACAGTTATGTCTTAAACTTGTACACCAACTGGTGCTGGAAAGACTGGTTCATAATAATATTAACTAAAAAAACAGATCAGAATGACTGAAATATGATGTTGTGGATCCTCTGTTTCATGCGGGGTTAAAAAAGACAATAACATCAAGACCACTTATCTCGTCAGCCTTTTTGGAATCAGGCAAAGAAGCGTCATCTTAGATCAGGCATAGATAGAGAAAGTGGTACAACCGGTACTGTGCAAGTGATCTGAGCAAATCTGCAAATAAACTACGCTCATTATAGACATGGACATATACAATGGTCGAAGTTCGAATCAAAGAATAACCCTGAACAGACCAAAAAGCCATTACACAGCACCACACACTCACTCAATCAGTTCCTTACATCTGGAGTAGCCTTTACACTTATTGGCATGTTACTGGCAGGTGTGAGGAGGCTGGATTACTGAGCGGAAGGTCACATGGATATGGGGAGAACATACTAACTTCACACAGACCAATGCTATGCACGACCAGCACACAATGTGTCAACGGAAATTCATTTACCCACAGTCCAAAAGCTGCTCTGCAACTTAGAGCCAGGAATTAATAGTAATAATAAAAATGAAAACAAATCTAATAATAACAAAACAAAATTGAATTCTAAATGGAAATAGAAATGTAACAGAAACAATCCAAACATCACTATAACAGCCTCACAATTCTGATTATTTAAATTCTGCTTTATAAAGCTCTGACTCTGTCCTGTAAAAACACTGATCATATCAAATACAAAAGCTTCCCTCACCTCACATGGTTATCGCAGAACTTGGTGCTCTGGGCTCGGTTGAGGTACACGGTGCGCGCGTTGCTGTCTGCGGGCTCCGCCTGGGACGCGCTGGCCGACATCTCGTCTTCTGCCCTGCGGTAACCTGCAGACGAGCACGCGGGTCCTGCACGGGTCAGTGCACGAGAGACAGAAAGAGAGAGACAGGAAAATGTAAGGTTGGTCAGAGTGGGACAGAGCCAGTAACAGATAGAGAGGGAGTGGCTCTACTGGATGCTGAGACAAGAGCCTCTGCTCGATTGTCTACACCCCCAACCCCCTCGTGTGCCCCTAACAACGAAACGCCCACCACGAGACCCCCTCTGTAGAATGTGCTGATGAGCAGCATTATTAGAGCCCTATTCCCAGCACTGCACGTACAAGGTCAAATATTGTGGCAAAATTGAAAGGTTAGACAACAGGCTATTCCTAAATGACATTTAATTGAGCCTCGTTCCAATAAAATACTAAATAAATAGGCTACAATCCTGTAATAACCCTATATAATAGTTCTAGGCTAGCCTACTATCTTACCTAGAGCCATGTAACATTATAATGGGTTGCAGATTAAATAAAATATTACTTCAGGTACCAGAGGAATGCATGCAATTATCCTAAATCAACTTATTTATTGTGTTGAACACAATAAAAGCACGTTAACTTGTGACTGCATGATGTGCGCACTTTTTACTACAATCAGACCCTCTTCACTATATAGTGCACTAGTCAGGAAGCTTTGTTGGTCTGTAATCCTTTCTGAAAGCGCGATGTTGATCACCCAGCTCGCTACAGAGCACTAAGCCGTGGCAAAACCTCAGCAAACGTTGCACGCAGCGCGCGCAAAAGCCTCGCGCACTTTGCAGTTTGTAGGAAATACGAGAGCGCGCAGCAATTTGGGACACATTCAGAGCCAACGCGCTGTGTGAACGCGGGCCGTTCCGGTAGGTTCACAAAAGCCTGCTGCAGGTTCAGTCTTGCTGGACTGCGTTTCCGTGAACGCGCGTAAACCGATCCGCCGAACGCGCGTTTTCCGTGCGCCATAAATAATGCAGGACAAGTGACCGCGCGTGCGAGTTTACCCAGCTGGAGCGATGAGCACGAATACGGGCGGTGATGAAGGATGGATAGGATGGATGGATGGACCAGGATGGTGGTGATTCCACTCTCTCCTCGCCAGCTCTGCCCGAGTCGCGAAGGTAAAGCAAACCCGTCCGCCTCCGTGTCATCGGCTCGGCTACCTAATGACGCCTTTTTAATAGTTTCCCTCGGATTGATCGGTTATTTCACCTTACACATGGCCATGTATTCTCTGTTTTGTGAAAACTACAGCCCTCACCCGCCCTCACTACGTTTAAAGGGACAGAGCGTTGTTTCGAGCAGGTTGCCAGATCGCGCGGTTTAGTCTCAAAACTAGACCGCGTAATGTGAGTTGAACTCTGTTTGATTGGAACTTCATTACAGCCTGAGTTTCTTAGTCCATGTGCCCTGTAAGCCAGATACTATCCCTACAAAATTTTATTAGGGATGTAATTACAGGCAGGTGTACTCATTTTACAAGGGAGCCATTTCCTTGGAAACTAATTTGAGCCAAGCAATTGAGCTGCAAAAGCCAGGTGTCACCGTGCAGTGTAAATTACTTCTCGAAAGTTGAACAAACACTGATATTGTAACCGTTGCAGATCCAAGTCTGAGGTCATGGCACTCTCCTAGAAATGAGCATGGTGTTCTCTTGAAGTCAGGGGAGAAAACCGTCCCCTAGTGGTGATGTTCGAGTAGCTCAGGATTGTGCTCAGAGAGAGATTGACGCTAACCGATTAGGACAACGGCAGCAATTCTATCCTCACCTACAGTCATGACCTTTGGGTAATGACCAAAAAGAATTAAGTCGTGTGAACAAGTGGAAGAAATGACATTCCCAGGCAGGGTTGCTGGTCTTTGAAAGGGTGAGGAGTTCGTCGAGCCTTGGCTACCTCTGTTCTAGGCACGTTCCTCTGAACGGAGACCCCAGGGAAGCAGCTTTTCTGAGATACACATAGGGGGGGCTCCAAGGAAGAAGGTTGGGAACCACCGTCTTAGGCCATATTTTGGGAGTTTATTGCTTATTTGTGTGTCCCTTGTGTGTCTTGTGTGTCTTGCCTGCCAAATTTCTGTGTGCATTCGCAATTATTGTAGGACGTCAGAATAATGATAATATTAATTAAGGCAAATTCCTGATCAGGAAATATAACCATGTGAAAATTTACAAAAGCACTGCCTTAAATATATAGTGTGTTTTTTAAAAATATTGTCATTTGGTTTCTGTAATGTAGCTCTTGACATTGTTATTTTTTAAATACCAGCTTCATACTGTACATCTGTTGCACCAGGCCTGCATACACCTATCTCTCTCTCTAACACAGCACACACACACCCACAACCTGTCATGGTGCATAACCTAACTGGGGCTGAGTCACAGTGCAGTGCATGGCTCTTTATCGAGTAACTGTGAACGTGCCTTTGTGCCGGTTTGCGCGTGCAGTTTAACTCCATCATTTACCAACGTTTTTATCGTTCAGTAAATCTGTCCCTTCAAAGCTGCTGGGAAATCCACAGCCTCGCATGCTTCTGGGGATTTTCAATAACAAGGAGTGTGCGCGCGGCTAATATGGCGTGAAATTACTGAGCAAAATTTCACAATTTTTCATCTTAACGTACTCATTACTTATGCAGTATGGCGTGTTATGTCATCTGTTAATGTAACTACAAAAAGAAAATAAAAGGGGGAAAATGGGAAAAAACTCCCGCAGGACTTAATAACCGAAGGGTTAACTCAGGCATTTATCATGCATGCCCACACATGTAATGTTGAATCAGATAGAGCTAACGTGCACCTCACTCTCTCTCTCTCGCTCTATCTCTCCCTCTCTCTCACTCACACACACACACACACACACACACAGATTATAGATTACTTTAAACCCGAAATCACGAACACACGCTCGTACTAAAGTGAACATAACTGTAAAATTATCACTTCTTTTCATTGTTTTTAATTTAATGTTTATACTTTCTTCAGAGGTGTACTGGAACACAAACGCACATGTGGCCAAAAGTATTGGGACACAAACCCACATGTGGCTAAAAGTATTGGGACACAAACCCACATGTGGCCAAAATTATTAAAACACATACACAAGTGGCAAAAAGTATTGGGACACCAACCCACATGTGGCAAAAAGTATTGGGACACCAACCCACATGTGGCAAAAAGTATTGGGACACAAACCCACGTGGCAAAAAGTATTGGGACACAAACAATGCCACAATTCATTGTTGATGTTCCTGCAGTAAATGCAGATCTAGTTGTTGTTGTTGTTGTTATTATTATTATTACTATTATCTATGATTATGATCCTCTTAGAATAAGGGCTTAGAATTTTCTAATAATCATAGAGCAAGATTAAGCTAACCACATGTACATAGGATGCCAGTAATTCTGCCACTAACTGGATCTTCGTTGCAATTGTGTAACCAGAAGCCATTACGCTGTAGTACTCTGCACTGCGGATTAATGAGGCTTCTCCTGGAACTGCATTTTACCAGAGCCAGTTTACAGTGGTGCTTGAAAGTTTGTGAACCCTTTAGACTTTTCTATATTTCTGCATAAATATGACATAAATTAAAACATCATCAGATTTTTACACAAATCCTAAAAGCAGATAAATAGAACCCAGTTTAAAAAATGAGACAAAAGTATTACACTTGATCATTCATTTATTGAGTAAAATGATCCAATATTAAATATTAGTGAGTGGCAAAAGTATGTGAACCTTTGCTTTCAGTAACTGGTGTGACCCCCCTGTGCAGCAATAACTGCAACTTAACGTTTCCTGTAACTGTTGATCAGTCCTGCTCACCGGCTTGGAGGAATTTTAGCCCATTCCTCCGTACAGAACAGCTTCAGCTCTGGGATGTTGGTGGGTTTCCTCACATTAACTGCTCGCTTCAGGTCCTTCCACAACATTTCGATTGGATTAAGGTCAGGACTCTGACTGGCCATTCCAAAACATTAACTTTATTCTTCTTTAACCATTCTTTGGTAGAACGACTTGTGTGCTTAGGGTCGTTGTCTTGCTGCATGACCCACCTTCTCTTGAGATTCAGTTCACGGACAGATGTCCTGACATTTTCCTTTAGAATTCTCTGATGTAATTCAGAATTCATTGTTACATCAATGATGGCAAGCCGTCCTGGCCCAGATGCAGCAAAACAGGTCCAAACCATGATACTACCACCACCATGTTTCACAGATGGGATAAGGTTCTTATGCTGGAATCCAGTGTTTTCCTTTCTCCAAACATAATGTTTTTCTTTTAAAATTTCTTTTAAGTTCTTTCTTTTTAGAGCTTAAAGTTCTATTTTGGTCTCATCCGTCCACAAAACATTCATTCAATAGTCTTCTGGCTTGTCCACGTGATCTTCAGCAAACTGCAGACGAGCAGCAATGTTATTTTTGGAGAGCAGTGGCTTTCTCCTTGCGACCCTGCCATGCACACCATTGGTATTCAGTGTTCTTCTAATGGTGGATTCATGAACATTAGTATTAGATAATGTGAGAGAGGCCTTCAGTTTCTTAGAAGTTACCCTGGGGTCCTTTGTGACCTCACCAACTATTACACGCCTTGCTCTTGGAGTGATCTTTGTTGGTTGGCCACTCCTGGGGAGGGTAATAAGGGTCTTGAATTTGTATACAATCTGTCTGACTGTGGATTGGCGAAATCCAAACACTTTTGAGATGGTTTTTGAAACTTTTCCAGCCTGATGAGCATCAAAAACTCTTTTCCTGAGGTCCTCAGAAATCTCCTTTGTTCATAGCATGATGCACTTCCACAAATGTGTTGTGAAGAGCAGACTTTGATAGATCCCTGTTCTTTAAATAAAACAAGGTGCCCACTCACACCTGATTGTCATCCCATTGATTGAAAACAACTGACTAATTTCACCTTCAAATTAACAGCTAATCCTAGAGGTTCACATACCACTCACTAATATGTAATATTGGATCATTTTCCTCAATAAATAAATGACCAAGTATAATATTTTTGTCTCATTTGAGTAACTGGGTTCTCTTTTATCTACTTTTAGGACTTCTGAAAATCTGATGATGTTTTAGGTCATATTTATGCAGAAACATAGAAAATTCTAAATAGTTCACAAACTTTCAAGCACCACTGTATGTTGAGATCTCAATGTGACTCCTGTTATAGTCCAGCAAATGAGCAGGTGATGATGGCTCTATACCGTAAACCATAAAATGATCTGCTTTATAAAAAAAATCAATACATAACACGTCCAGATCGGCTACTGCAGAAAATCCAATCTTCACCTAAAGTACAGGTCAGAAGCCAGAGTGTAAGTGCTTCATCTGGAGCGGATTTGCTTTGTTTCTGGACAAAGCTGAACCTTTTCCTGCTCTTATCTTCTGACCCTCTCAACACATTTCCCATTCCACACTGCCTCTCTTTCCTCTCAGACCCACTATCCAGATGATCAATAATGATGGCTACTCTGAACAAATGTAATTTGTCTACAGACAAATCAATGCTTCGGTTTCTCATCAATGATGAGTCATTAGCGAGTGATTAATGACACAGAGGTTTGTCAGTAAAGGCTTATCAATAGCTTCAGAAGTGTCAAAGTTAGAGCTTATAACCTGGATCTTAGAGCTACAGTTTAAGCTGACCTAAACAATGCAGCCTCTATTAATAATTAATTAAGAGAATTAACAGTTGGGTTGGGACTTTGGTGGCACAGCACTCTGTTATGCCAGCCCACTACCACAGGGACATGGTTGTGAGTCCTGTTAGTTCCTTCCAGTTAGGTCGAGAGGCCAGTTGATTACCGTTTGTTGTAAAATGTCCAATAAAGCCATTCTTGTTGTCAGGTTTACATATTAACACAAAGGATCTAATTCTGTTTGGGGAAAATGAATGTTCTTAAGTCAAACGTCTGTATTGAGCTCTAACTTCTGCCACTAAATCTATGTGTCCTGAACTGTAGCTCTACCTGGCTGTTTTTAGGATAGACAACAAAAATCAAAGACTAAGATTTTGTTGATAACAAAATTAGCCTATTGATGCGCCAGACTAACAAAATTTAGACCAATTACTATTTATTAAATGGACAATTTTCAGGGACTACAATGGCCCAGTGGTTATGGTACTGGACTATAAACCAGAAGGTCCAGGGTTCAAATCCCACCTCTGCCAAGCTGCCACTGCTGGGTCCATTTTTGTTTGTTTATTTAATGTTGCATCAGTATCAATGGCTATTCACAACAGGAGCAAGTCAGACACAATAATACTGGGCATATTGGAGCAACCAATTAACCTATTGCATGCATTTGGAATGTTGGATGAAACCAGAGCACCTGGAGTAAACCCACATGGAAGTGGGGGTTTACTTGCAGACTCCATGCAGACTCCATACAAATGGAGTCCAAGGTCAGTATCGAATCAGGGATAAAAGTATTTGGACACAAATCCACATGTGGCCAACAGTATTTGGACACAAACCCCAGTGGTCATAACTATTGGGACACAAACCCACATGTGGCCAAAAGTGGAGCACCAGGAGTAAACCCACACAGAAATGGGGAGGACACGCAACTCCGTACAGGCGGAGTCCGAGGTCACGATTGAATCAGGGATGAGCTGTGAGGTGAACGCATTATCTGCTTGTGACAGTGTGCTGCCCCGTTTGGTCCTTGAGAATGGCCCTTAACATACAGTTGCTTATCAGTTGTAAGCTCCTCTGGAAAAAGGGCGGCTGCTAAATGACTAAACAAAAACGTAAAGAACATGTACAACATGAGCTCTGTATGCTTTAAAGAATCTTTAAATTACATGACCGTTTACAAACCCCAAATGAGCACCCTGGTGTGACAGTGGCAAGGAAAAACTCTATGAAACCAGACAAGTGGTTTTAGTTCCTAAGAGTTCCTTGCTAAACCAATGCCCATATGTATCCTACATTGGAAAAAACTAGGCATCAAGACCAAAGAACGACCTGTTCCAATCAAAGTCATTCGATAAAAAGCTAATTGGATAAAAAGGTTGAATTACACGTGGCCTTGGTGGTCAGTCTCCACGGGTTCCATAACTATGTGCGTGGTTTGTTCTCAAGGACATTCAAACAGCATACTGATTCATCAACTAAAAACTCCCAGCATGCACGGCAGCTCAAAACAAACACCCATACACACGAGCATGAGATGTATTATGCTTTCATAGTCATGAGCCATGACTCCACCGAAGCCCGCTTTCAGAATCAATCAATATTTTCTGCCTTACATTGTAAATAACTCGTGACTGATCCACATTAGTGAAATGAAAAAGAGAAGCAGGAACATTTATCCTCATCAAAAAGCCAGATTCAATGATAAGTACATACCTATTTGCATACTATTTGAATTAAAAAAAGAAATACCTATTTGCATACTGAAACCCCTTCAGGCCTCCTCTATCTCAGACACAAATGATCGTGCCTCTGTGATGGTCGACCTTCCTGAAACTCACCACTGGGAGTCTAACCTAGGTCATGAGGTAGGTGGGCTACTGATTTACATTTACATTTACAGCGTTTAGCAGACGCCCTTATCCAGAGCGACTTACAACTGATATATTTTTACAATCCAAGCAATTGTGGGTTAAGGGTCTTGCTCAAGGACCCAACAGTGGCAGCTTGGCAGAGGTGTGATTTGAACCCTGGATCTTCTGGTCCATAGTCCAGTACCTTACCCACTAGGCTACCACAGTCCACTGATTGCTGCTGCACCTCCCAAACATTTTATGGTATTTTATTGTAGTGTCGTTGACTCCCTCAGAGGAGCGTTCCTGGTCCCACCATGGTCCCTCAATGGTCTGTTTGAGGAGTGTGTGTTTTGTATTATGTACGTATGTTTTATGTGTGTCGTGCCATCTATGCCCAGTATTTTAGCGTGGTGCGTGTTTCCAATGCATTCAGTGGCTTATATTGTGTAAATGTGTGACCTAAGTGAGACGAGCTGTGACTCGGCGGTCTTACCATCACACTGACTGGTATATACCCCTTATAAAGGCTGGTTGATTGGTCTGTGTTATACGGGCTGTTTAATAAAGAGTAAAATTTTAATAAAATAAAATTTTCCATGCCTGATGCTTCTTCTTCCACACAGACACTGCATTAGTATTTTAAAAAATGGTTTACTACAGTAGTGCTTGTCTGTGCAGTCATTAGTTATTTCAAAGAAATTTTACTATAAAAATGTTTTAAGGAATGTTCAGTGTATCGGCAATATTAGGTTTTTTAATGAAATCATACGTGTTACTTAAAGAATTCTGTGTTGAACTCTCTATCTTTTTTTTTCCTCCGTTTTCCACATTTCTCTTGAGAGATTTGCAGGAGACATTTAAGCCATCCACGGGAAGTCCCCAAACATCCTAAAAAGGAGTAACCTCAACATGTCCCCGAGGTGAATTTACACAAACCGACACCGCACAAACATTGGCCCAAGAGCATTTCCGATTACAAGTAGCATTTGCCATACATTGTCGCGGTCACTCTGTGCTTCACAAATAAGGATTATAGAGAGGTCAGGGCATAGCCTGGACCCGTGCCCAATGTGCATTACTGAAAAAAAATAGGGCACACGTGAATAATGAATGAAGTGAAGCTGCATTATTCATTCAGCCCGTGCTCCGGCCTCTCTCTGCAATATTACTTCATAGCGGGGACACTTCAGTGCTACTAACAGCGATATTAGCATCGAGAAATGACATAACGCAAGCTGGGAACTGAAGACATGGTTAAAATGCAAATAGTAGAGACAAAGCGGTGTATCATACACCCGTTACGCTCTGAGCACACTTAACCTCCCGCTGATCTGATCTGTTCTATTCCCAAGCTTAGAAAGCTCAGAAAGCCGTTACCTACGGAGCTCCGCCTGATCCGGGTCTGACCTCGCCGCGTCATAGCACCCCTGGCTAGTTTCCGAGCCTCCATAGACCCGGCTCGTGAGGGGAACGCCGCCGGCCCGGTCGCCATGGCGGTACAGATAAAGAGGCTGAGCGAGGTCTGAAAGGCCTGAGTAATCCTCTTCCTGTCAGCTCGGCAACTTTACAGCGTCTAATCTTAACCGAGGCTAATCCCGCAAAATGCAAATAAGTCTGTGTAAGGTTAGCAAGCCATGAGGCCCCTCATGCACCAGGCACTACCATGCAACCTGCTCACCAGCTGCTATTTCCAAACTAGCCCATTCATAACATAATAACCGCATGCACTTGGTGCTTCCATTAATGCATGTGTGCACAGGCTGTACAGAGGACCACAGAGGGGCTGCCCATCGATTTCAGTCATGCACCAGTATTCAAAGCAACTTATAGGAGCGTTTATTTAAGGGTCCAACAGTAGAAGTTTGATTAACCTTCATCCTTACTACCGAAATGTACGTACTTTAATCACTGCGCCACCACTGCCCACTCTTAGAATTTGATCAGGGTTTATCCCTGCCTGTTCTGGTCCGAGTTACAGGAGTCGGGTTCTATCCCGTGCCCTGGACAGGACGCCAGCCCATTCGAGGGCTTGCATGGGCCTCTCCTCCCACAGGCACTGCCAATGAGGCACTGCCACTTTTGACACGCAACCCAACAGGAAGGCACTGCCAGGACTCGAACCCAGGTCATGTTAGACCACTGCATTACCTGAGCCACATTGTTATTACTGTTATTACAAAACCTGTTCAATGATTTTAGATCTGGTTTCAATGACTTATTTTCTAAGGGTTTACTTGTCTCTCCATTACTTTTTGTTCACTATAATCCTATAACTTTTTTCTTTTCCCTTCTTTCTTTATTCCTTTTTAATCAATCTCGACATATCTTCTCTTTTTATTATTCGTTACATTTCTTTTTCCTTGTCCTTTAACCTCTCTTCCTCTTTTTCATTCCTTACTTCTATGCTTTCTTCCTTGCATCCATTTATAAATCTTTTTAATTTATTTTTTCACATATTAAATTCTTTCTTCGTCATTTACATCTTAATAAATTTTTGTATTTCTTCATCTTACTTTTTGGCTCTCTTCCCTTTTTCTTCCTTCATTTCTTTATTATCTAATGTATTTTTTCCTCTTTCTTTTTTTTTTTTTAAACACAATTTCTTTATTTTTATTTGTGCTATCTTTCCATTCCTATTCCTTACATCACTTTATTCTTTTTTCTTTCTTTCTTTTCACTGTTTTCTAGTTTTTGCCATTTGCTCTATTTTACTTTAAAATATTTTAAACTAAGAACATTTAATAGCAGATATGTCTATTTTTAGGAAATATAAATCCTTTTTAAATGTAACACACGTTTCTAATGCTTAATGACTTTTGTGCCCATTAGCCGCAGGTGCTTAACAAATGGTTATAAAATGTCGGTATGAAACTCTAATGCAGTGGTTCTATTTTTGACACTCCTAATGCTTTAAGTTAGCTGTAGGCCGTTATCTGTTTCGCTAACATTAGCCAGATATTAGCTAATGATGCTTTGCTTTAGAGCTGCTAGTGAGATGTTTAAGGTAGTGTTGTTTGAGCTTTAGGCAAAGTTAATGGTTAAGCTAATGAGCATTAAGTAAGCTAGCGGTTCAAATGCAAGTCAGTTCTGTTGGTGTTTTTGTGCTTGGACACATTTTACTAGCACTAGTGGAAAAATGAACGAGGGCTCAGCTCTGTGCATGCATGTAGTTGTGCAGAGTCCAGAATTTGCAGAGAGCTGCGTGTGAGTTCAAAAAAATACTTAGTAGAATACACATGCAATAATAGCAGCAAGAGATGCAAAGTGTTTCAGAAATGCCATGCACCTAACAGCGAGGACGTTAGGTTAGGTAAGCAGCCTGCATGAGGTAAGGACTCACTTTTCTCAAACCTGTCTGCCAGATGGACGCGCATGTCGGAGCTCATTGGCTGGTCCTGCTGGCAGGCTGACTCCTGGCTAAGAGGGGTCAACACTAACTGCTCTGGAGGAGCACGCAGGAGAGAACAACACACAAGATACAGCACGTCAGTCAGCAACAGGTCAGCTTCTGAGAATACACAGCACAATTCATCTCCATGCTTGAGGTCCGTCTGTGAATGTGAGATGAGCGGTGGTGACTCAGCACTTAAGATGTTGAACTATCGACCAAAAGACTGAGGGTTTAAGTAACACTACTCTCAAATTTCCACTGTTAGGCCCTTGAGCAAGACCCTTAATCCTCAAATGTAAAAGTATTAGTTCAGTGAAAAAGTAACAATATCAAGCAATGCTGTGTGTAGATGAATTCAATTTAATGCCTCTGTGTTTGGGTTAAGGACTGTATTGAGACGCTTTATGTCTGCTTGATAAAACAATCAGTCTAGAGAAGCCTGATGCCAAGTTGCCTAGCTTTAGTGTGTGGGCACCAAATCTTACCTCCCCTTATTATTAGTCTGTAAACACTAAGAAATTTGCAAAAGAATAAAAAAAACTATTTCTTAATTCACTTGATTTACCCCTGCTTTATCCTGGTACAGATGTAGTCCCAAAGCCCTGTTTTGAGGATTTATACAGGGCTAACTTCATGCACAACAGTCTCTAGAGTTTACTCAGAATCCGTTCCAGCTGACAGGAAGGCTATGGTAACTCAGATAACAACTCTGTACAAATGTGGTGAGCAGAAAAGTATTTCAGAATATAAAACACATTGAACCTTTAGGCAGATGGACTACAACAGCAAAAGACCATGTCTGGCTCCACTTATGTCAAACAACAACAGAAAGCTGAGTCTGCAGTGGGACCAGGCTTTGAAAAAAAAACTGTGTGACATGTGTTAACATGGAGCAGAATATAATTCCACTGTCCTCTACTCTCCACTACTGTCCTCGAAGCCCAAAGAAACCCAGCTGCCAAGCTGCCACTGTTGGACCTTGAGCATGGCCCTTAACAATAATTTCCTGGATTGTACATTGTAATATTGTGTCGGTCGTAAATCGTTCTGGATAAGGGTATCTGCTAAATATATATGTAAATAGCCCTTTTCATTTTAAGTCCTAAATATTTGATATAGTTACATGATTATGAAAACAATACTTAATGGTTAATTACTGGCAGATCTATATAAACACTAAAAGCTACCGAAAGAAACACAAGACCCATGAAATACGAATTAGCCAGGTTTAGGCTTGTGAACAGGATATACCAACCGCGCTATGTGCCTTAATTCAATGAAGCAATGTCTTTATAAGAAAATATACCGAGCTCTGCAGCTCTTCTACAGAATTTCTATTGTTTGTTTGTTACATTAAATAATTAATTTATGCAATTTTAGTTTAAAGATATTTTATTTCTCTTTGGCCTCTTTGTCCGACTGAAATAAATGCGCCAGAAAAGCTTTACTATAAGGTAAATGCTGCCCCCCGTGTGGTCACGTGATGTAAATGCAACTGCAGCTGAGGCTAATCATGGAAAATTTTAAGCTTGTAGTAGCGATATTTACATTTACAACAGCATTCAGCGCAGAAAAATAAAAACGTAAGGCATTGTTTAGAACGTTTGACATACGAATCTTGAAGGACAACCTTTCTGAGATATAAAAAGTCCGTTTTTGTTACTATACAGAAGCTGGTTGTGTATCAGTGTTGAGTGCAGAGCTAGTCAATTAGCAGCCGTCTCTGCTAAAAAATATCAGCACATGTTGTGTTTTGTTATCTTTGGGTGCTGGTAAGGTGGGTATAACTGTCACATGGAATTCTGTTTGTGGAGGTACTGGTTAATAAATCCTACAAAAAGTACATAAGAGAACGCTAAAGCAAAGGCATCAGTTACGTTAGCATAAGCAAAAGTAATTAATAAAACATTCTTTAGTGTCAATTTGTTTTTAATTTCTCATTCATGACAGACTAACACTCACTTCAGTGTTAAATCACTTTTTACTGTTTAACAGGCTTATTTTTTATTCACAGTCATGCCACTATGGCTGACTGCACAGAGGGGTGCAGCTGTGCCCCTCTAAATTCTGTGTGCCCCAACACAAGTAGTCTAGAAACGCCCCTGCTATGGACCAAGCCCCAGCATTATAATTACCTTTCAAGTGTTGAGGATTTGTTGGACACGTGCCTTTGTGGCTGCGGGGGCCACCCAATTTTGCACCGATATAATTATTTACATCTTATATATTTGCATTTCTAATTGTGGTGATGTCACTCGTTCAGATTAAGTCTCTTTAAGACATGATTTTGCATATGCGTCTCAGCCTAACTGAGAAAGTACAAAATGTTCTTTGGCCTTCAAAGTGTTCACCAGTTTTGAGAAGTGTGGGAATGTGTGTGAGTAAGACTTTTTAAACAGAGACTTGCTGTAAACTCCAGTAATTTGGGTTATTATGTCACAAGCAACATCAAACCATGAATCATAAATTATTATAAATGGACATGGTTCAACAGGAATGGCACTAGAATTCTAATAATGTGTAAAACAATGACGTTTTAAAGTTGTACGTATTCACGAAAAGCTCAACACGCAAGGTCTTGATGCATGCTCAGTAATCCAGGTAAGAAAATCCCAGAAGTTGAATCTGTTCATCTGGACATAAGGTTTTGTCTGAGAAACGTTTCGTCGCTTATCTAAGTGACTTCTTCAGCCTCAGCTAGTTGGAAAACTTCCCCAGTCTTGCCACTGGCGAAACGGATGGCACAACGTAGAAGAGCTACCTCATCAGGTCAGGACTCTGCGGTTTACACCCACCTACAGGCCAGTGGCCACTCTTTCAAGGATGAAGACGTGCAGATCCTTGATAGGGAGGAACGATGGTTTGAACGCGGATTAAAAGAAGCTATTTTTGTAAAAAGGGAACGTCCATCCCTGAACCGAGGAGGGGGCCTCAGAGTACACCTCTCACCATCTTACAACGCCGCCATCGCAGCCCTTCCCCAATCCTGTGTGAATGGCACACGTGGCCATTGTCGTTAATGGACATGTTAATCTGCATATTAAACTGATCACCAGTCCCACTGTTATGCAATGGTGCTGGTACCAGTCGTTATGCAAATGTGCTGTATATAAGAATGGGGAAGTTTGCCAACTAGCTGAGACTGAAGAAGTCAGATGAGTGAGGAAACGTTTCTCCGACAAAACCTATGTCCAGATGAACAGATTCAACTTCTGGGACTCACAAGCAAGGCTTTTTAACAAATGCACATTAGCAGCACCTGGCGGTCAAAAGGCTGAACAGCAGCTATTAATCTGCCGTCCATAAAGCTACATCTTGTTATTTAAAGCTATTGATTTTTCTGGGCTTTTAAAATACAATTTGCTCGTACAAATTAAGGGAATAAGCAACAGGCATGCTGATTTCAAGGTCTCAGAGCTCAACTGACCTGTTCATTTTCTTTATTTACACTAACTCAGCTTATCATGGCCACGATGGCAGTCCAGGGCCTATACTGTAATTCACAGTGTGCAGGTGAGCATGTACCCTGAACAAGCCAGGTCAGGGGTCGCTGCTGTACAACTGCATAATATAGTAGCACCACATTTCAATTGTCCCAGCATTTTTCAGAACTTCTTTCACTTTGCTCTGACACCTGCTGTATAACCGACTCGACTGTGATTGCGTTTCTGTCTTTGCTTTGAGGTTTACACCACTGTTTCTGCGTAAACCAAAAGCAGGCATCTGTTGGCCATGTCAGCATGTGAGTGCATTTAGTACGGGTGTCTCTGTGTGAGCGGATTAATTAAGAGATCTGCCCTCAGCACTTAAGGATAAGGAGAACAGAAATACAGTGGTGCTTTATTTGAACAGCTTAGGTCAGGACTTTGAGCCAATCTAAGCTGCTGGTTCATCTGATGCTCCATCAAGAGCGGAGTTTTCCTGAGTGATGTTTTGGCTGACTGCACAGATGAAACTATCACATTTGCTACTGATTTAATTATCCTTCTGGTACTTAGCTTTGATTTAAGGACAGCATTTCTGCTTTCTAGTTCTGTTACATGAGGCTGTAGGTTGAAAATGTGAAATGAGAGGGAGTTAAATGCTGAGCTTAATGTAATTATTATCCATTAATACATATTATCCTTAATTATTTCATATTAAAACAAGACGTCTGAACCTCCAGAATAGCATTGCTCTTCTGTGCTAAACAATTGTTTTTAGCTGACAGCTGGTCCAGAGCTTGGTTGTCTAATTTGCAAGCTGGTTTCATTACAACGATGTCAGTCATGAGTAAAATAACTAGAACTTTCCTCTGCTACAGTGCAAATAGTCTTGCTGTCACAAATAGGTTATTGTGCCCCCATTTTGCTATTGTGTTCCTCCTCTAACCCTATAGGCTTAGAACATGGATTAGGGCTGTATTTACATACTTGACATGCTATTAACTGGCAATATTTTGGTGCATTTTCCAAGCCTTTGTCATCCTCCACCTTTTATCTCTTGAATGATTAAAAAAGCAGATTTTCACAATCAGGGCCAAAAGGCTGACCAAAGTACCCTTGTACTACAAAGTACCAAAAAGTCCTAAAACATTTGGTGCTTATGTTCGATCGGTACTGATATTGAGAAAATGAAACGATACCCAGTACTAATTTTGCCACAACCAAACTCTGCCATCACAGCAAGAATAAATAAATCCAACCAATCAATCATCTAATCCCATGTCTTGACCCAGCTAAGCTAACAGGCTACATTACATTGTCATTTTAGCAGATGCTCTTAAAAAATAAAATAATTTTTTTTATTTAAAGCTCACTTATGTATTTTCCAAGGAAAAGAAAATCAGACGATATAGATAAACAGAGCAGGCATTTAGTTGAGGGCGGCATCTCTGTGGGTTAGCTCAGCTCTTATCCTGACTCTCTTCTCATTCAGTAACAGCCTTTCAGTGTCCATCAAGCATTTAGGTAAGCCTGTAGGCTTATAACGTGAACTAGGGCCGTATTGATATACTCTTTACAAACAATTAACTGGTTTATAAGGTGGCAATAGAAGCTGGATAATTGGACAGAAGAATGTTGGTGCTTTTTCCAAGCCTTCATCATCCACCCTTATCTCTAGAATGATTTCAAAAAGCAGGGTTTCACAATTGGGGCCAAAAGGCTGAGCAAAGTACCGATGTACTACAGAGTGCCAAAACGTTGGTGTATATGTCTTATACTTTAAAGAAAAAGAGCAACATGAGAATTGAGAAATGAACAAAACCTACAGCCATAAGTAAAATAGTGCTGAATCTAAAATGACTCTCTACTCCCTGTGTAGTGCACTAAATGCAGCGTGGAATATTGACGTTTACACCCTATGTAGTGCAATACATATCAAACAGAAAGCCATTTATACATAACCACAAGGCTACGTAACCATTTTAGAACGGCACGATGAGTTCAAGTCTCAACTCTGCCAAGCTGCCACAGTCGGGCCCTTGAGCAAGCAACTTGGATTGTAAGATCGTTACATTATACGTTGCGCTGAATAAGGGCATCAACTAAAGAACATGAATGTAAATAAGTGCAACTTATCAGTTTTTTTTCAAAATGACCGTCTGTGGATATTACCCTAGATTCCCTCTACACATTCTAGACTAAAATGTTCCAGTATAAACACTCATGTTCCTCTAAATACGCAGAATCACTTGTGCTCCTGCTTGGTTGGAATGAAAACCTGCAACCACACCAATCTTATCCTATGCCGATAAGATTGCACACCTCTGTGTTATATAGTGTATAGCTATATAGCGTACTTAGGCAGGTTACAGAGCAGTATCAGATTCAGCCTTTGCTCCCAATGACCAGGTCAATAAGCTTAAGACAGGAGAGAGCACTAAAGTGAGAGCTGTGTCATTTCTCCAGGTTAACATCATGAAGGATCTGCTGAATTTGATTTTGTTTATTGATCACACATTACATTTTACACCTTAGGATAAATGAATGCCTGGATTCAGAATTTCAAAGGGTTGAACCACTGATTTTCTTTTTCCCAGTCACAGGGACCAGAGTCTACCGGAGAACTCGGGGTACAGGCAGGAGCATGCCCTGGATGAGATGGCAGTCGATAGCCCTGTTGTTGCAGTTCCAGGGGAGGATCTCCTGACTGGAATCCCCTATTTAGAGAAGTTCAGCCCAGCCGAAGGCACCAACAAGGACAGCTCACTGCCCCTAAGCTACCTAAGTGCAAAATCCCTGATGTTTCAGCTAAACTGAGACCCACTTAATTGCTTAAGAAAACTGAAAAACAAAAAATGAATGCATTCTAATGTATTTCAAGGATTTTTTAAAAATTAGGTAACAGGTTAATTTATGATTTGGGTACCAAACACTAAGAGGAAATTAATAAAGTTCCCAAAATTCAGAGATTCATAGTTTGCATTAAGCATAGTTTCATCATGATTGCCTGTGTATGAGGGAGCAAAGTCAGGGGATCATTCCCTGGTGCTTCAACATGTACGACATATGATGGACTGGCAACCCTGGATAGGTACCGTTCTGCTGCGACCCTTACTAATACAAGCGGGGATGGAAGTAAATGAATAAATAAATAAATAGCAACACAAGTTCTGTGGTTCTCTGTATTTTCATTGTTTAATTTCATGAACTACTCATTTTTAATTCAGGGTCATGATGGGCCGGAAACCCACAGGGAAATGGGGATAATATGCGCACTCTACACTGGATTCGAACCTTGTCCCTAAGGTAATAATGCTACCCTTATTAGCAGGTTAGGACAGACAGGTTTTCAAGGTTCTTTTCTCAGCACCATGTAAAGTGATTCTTATTCGTTTTAGTCACAGTTAGAGATGCTGTAGCCAGAGGTCAGGCTAAAACCAATGACCTATTCGCTTAATCTGCTGATGTGAGTCTGTTGCGCAAGAACAAGCAATAAATACTGAATCAAATCAGCAAGCATTCACACGACCGAAATGACACCGGCTGAATGATGCGGGTTAAACGCTTTCCACGGCCTGAGACTGAACCCCAATGCAGATCGTCACCGAGGCAACCCGTTTGTTTACAGTACAATGAGGACACGACACGAAGCGGAACCGGTCTGAATGCGGATGAATAGGCCGGTTGTTTGTGGCTCTCGATGACAGGCCCTACGTGCACCCGCGTTAAAGCGCGCACCTTTCACGTTTGGCACAAACCGCGAATTGACAGCGTTTAGACAGCCTGTGCACCGGCTCGACGTCCTCCAAACCCTCTGATCCTGATCTGGAGCATCCCCGTGGGCTCGGTCGCACCCCGTCTCCGCGCTTACCTCCTTCACTGTGGATCTTCTTGGATCTTCGGTTAAAGTACATCCTGCACGCGCGAGTGTGGACCGTCCCAACAAGGCGGGCGCACGGAGAGCATAGCCGAGGATCAGCAACCCAGCTCAGGAGGGCACGCGGGCCTCGCACGCGCTGTCAGACGGATGGAACATCGTCCCAAACGTTAGGTCATCATACCGTCTCAGGAGCGCGCGTCCAAACGGGAACGCGCACAGTGAGCTTCCGTTAACTCCGCCCACACCACTCGTTTACATGGAAGCATACAGGATTAAGATTTTTTTAGTAACGGTTAAAAAACGTGACGTGACCGAAGTCTGTGTTTTACAGAAAAGTGTTAATATGCGTATTTTAGCTTTTATAACAATCTATCTACAATTTCTCTCTCTCTCTTTATATATATATATATATATATATATATATATATATATATATGTCCGTATGGGTGTGCATAACTCGGTTGTGGCACCTCATCAGAAAAGGACCAGTGTGGCTGAAGGGTTTCCTTTAAAATAAAACACATCATGGCACTTGTTTAATTAACTGGTCTCGGTCTTCAACACCAGACGTAACAGCTGCTTAACTGGAAAGAAATCCTGCATCCATAACGGTCCTTATCCACTGCAGATAAGGTTCCTCTTTCTTATACAGATATATTTTTATTTATTCATCTTCTTTATATATCTGATTAATGCAGTTTAGAGTCACTGTGAGCTGGGGCCTATCCAGCAGCACAGGGCACAAGGCGAGAACCAGCCCTTGCCAATTGGCCTACATATATACAGTGGAGCAAAAAAGTATTTAGTCAGCCACTGATTGTGCAAGTTCTCCTACTTAGAAAGATGAGAGAGGTCTGTAATTTTCATCATAGGTACACTTAAAAAAAAATGACATTGTAGGATTTTTACAGAAGTTAATTGTAAATCATGGTGGAAAATAAGTATTTGGTCAGCTAAAAACAAGCAAGATTTCTGGCTCTCACAGACCTGTAACTTCTTCTTTAAGAAGCTCTTCTGTCCTCCAATCATTACCTGTATTAATGGCACCTGTTTGACCTCGTTATCTGTATAAAAGACACCTGTCCACAGCCCCAAACCGTCAGACTCCAAACTCAACCATGGCCAAGACTTTGACCAAAGAGCTGTCGAAGGACACCAGGAAGAAAACAGTAGACCTGCACCAGGCTGGGGAGAGTGAATCTACAATAGGCAAGCAGGTTGGTGTGAATAAATCAACTGTGGGAGCAATTGTAAAACACACAAGACCATTGATAATGTCCCTCGATCTGGGGCTCCACGCAAGATCTCATCCCGTGGGGTCAAAATGATCATGAGAACGGTGAGCAAAAATCCCAGAACTACACAGAGGGACCTGATGAATGACCTGCAGAGAGCTGGGACCAAAGTAACAAAGGTTACCATCAGTAACACACTATGCCAAGAGGGACTCAGATCCTGCAGTGATTTCCTGGATTTTTTTTCCCCTCATTTTGTCTCTCACTGTACTGACGATGAAAATTACAGACCTCTCTCATCTTTCTAAGTTGGAGAACCTGCACAATCAGTGGCTGACTAAATGCTTTTTTTTTTTTTGCCCGACTGGATAGCTAGGAGCTCCAGTGGTTCAGTGGCAGTGGTGAGAGGCAGTCCTTGAGGGCCTGGGGCTTCCCGTTGGAGTGACACCCAGTAGAGGATGCACCTCCGCATGTGCCCTTGCCCCATTTCTGCACCCTCACTCTCAGATCTGCTGTTACGAATGTATATGGAACAGGTCCTACCATGTCATGGGCCCTACTGTGGTCAATTTCTACTGACGGCTGGGGAGAGAGGGGTTGACAATAATAAAATAGCAATAATAGAACCAATAAAGACAAAGATGTAAAGAAAAAGAATGACTACCAAAGACATAAACCCTACGTAGTTAAGGAGCAGAAAGAAAACGATTTGCTCGTTTTATTACATAGTAACAGAATACATATCCGTAACTGTTTTAGCATCACATTAGAACATAATACATAGTCATATTTCTTACCTCATTAAATAAGAACTAAATAAATCATTCTGGATTTGATAACCAAAGCCTGCTCACACTCTCTGATGGACATTCAGATAGATGACTCAAGATCACAATCATACTCTCATACATTCATACACACTCACACACGCAAAAATAACTATATTCCAACACATCCAGAAACAAAATGTTAAAGAAATGTCACTGTTTCTTTTCCTACTCTTGTTGTTAAACATTATTTGAGACATTAGACACTGAAGTCTAACTGAAACATAAAGGCTTGTTGATACACGTACCGGTTCATCTGTTCAGACAGAAAAGAGTCAGGTGAATGTGTACGTTCTCCGATCGGGTCGTGTATGTGTACGCAAGGTTGAGTCCAGGCAGCTGAGTGTATAAAGCGAGACCCTGGTCATGCACAGTGCACATTCTGAATATGTAATACACACACACACACACACACACACACACACACACTCACAAATGGAGAGCTTAGATCTGAAATCATATCTCACCTTCATTAGGAATAAACATTTGCAGGTCATTGTGAAGTTATTTTAAATGGCATTACTCCCATTTTTAAACAACAGAGTAATTGCACAATCTGGTAAGCAGGTAAAATGGTGAATGGCCCGTCTTTACAAGAAGAAAAAAGGACCTGGAAGACGAGGACATAAAACTAAACCTTGAAACTAACGACGACTGTAACATGTCACTAAAAAGGGCTGGGCAAGAGCTGAAAGCTGATAAATACAATATTAGAGAGAAAACTCCAGCATTTTAATCTATTTGTTTATTTCTTTATTTTTTATCTGTGACCGATGTGTGACTACTGCCAACTAAAAAAAAAAAAAAAAATCTCAGGTAGAATGAAAGCTAGGGCAGTTGTTGAAGCAGCAAAAAGTAGTGCTGTTACATTTTAAATACTGAATTGCACATATTGTTAATGCCTTAATTAATCGTTTTTTTCCTTGCATATATTTCCATTAAAAAGCACTTGATAGCCATACGAGTGGACAACATCAACAGAATGTATTTCTTACTTTTACACAGTTCAGTAATGTTATTTTCAGCATGCTCCATTTGCTTGATAATAAGAGCCTGCTGCTGGAAATAACAGTTCCTGGAAGTTCAAAACCCCAGGAACTGAGTACAATGTGAAGTTCGGGTGGTGCCTTTACAGATTCCTGCGATGATCTGGCGCTTTGCCCAGGGTGTAATGCCACCTCATGTCACTGAATTCCAGGTGAGGCCCCAGACCCTCCCCTGTGAGACTGACTAGGGTTAGACGAGATGCTTTGCATTACCATTTTCATCAAGACTTCAGTCACAATTCTCTGTGCTCTGGCAGAGGGCTGCTGTGGCACTGCGATCGCAAAATAGTCATTTTATTAGGCACTTTAATAAGAAACAGCATGTGCAAGCTGTTATCTTATTAGTGTGTTTACATGGTGGATCCCCCGTCACACAGTAATGAGCAAAGCACATAAGGAAGTGTCCAAAAATGTTCGGCTCAGTGACTTATGGGTAATAGTGCTCTGTGGCACGTAAAATTTAGGGAATAGAAAATAAGGGAACACTTCAGACACAGACTATAAGGTCAACTTTGACAGGACTAATAAATGTAAGCTCGTAGACAATTGTGTTTACAATTGATCCTGTTATATAAGAGCTATATAATCATCATTTTACAATGTTGTGCTGGGTTGTACTTGGTTACCACAAAGCTTTATGCATGTATATTTTGTATAAGCAAAGCAAACATTCTGTTTTATCCTGGTCAGGGTCACAGTTGAAGGTTTGGAGCCTAACCTGGAATTCAGAAGGGGAAAGCAGATGGACACCCAGGACTGGACGTGACGCCACTGCAGTGATTATGTAAATTCCACTACCAACCTTCATGCTGCATGCCACATCCAGGATTTTAACCCAAACCCAGGCGCTCAGAAACCACCAATACCAGCAGTTGGCTCTTACCACCAAGACACCAGATCTGCATGCTCTGTGTATTTAACTGAAATTCCTTTGAACTGTATTGTTGATAACTTCCTAAGTGCAAAATAAAATTGACATAGCTCAACAACTGTCCTAAGACGTCCACTGTAAGTGAGATTTAAGTCGACTAGTTGTCAGTACAGGGAAATGTGCTGAAATTGTTGTTTTGTATCCTAGTTATAAATTTGTGCAAAAACTCTGAAGTATTCCTTAACAGTTTGCTGTAAACCAGTAAAAATAACACAGGGACTTCAAATAAATCAGTTTCAGCATCAAATCATTCCACTCCGTTTCATCATTGCACAGTAATTGAAGTCATGTGACGGCATTCCTGCTCTGCTCGCTCTACCCTAGACCCAAACTCCATGACTCAAACACTGGAACCAGCGAGGCTCAGTTTTGGGAGCCATTGTTTTGTAACCCACCTCTAGCACTCGATGGAGTTTTATTATGAAATATCTGCTGAGGGCACAGCTGGTTCTGTGAGGCGACCAATCAGAACACAGAGGGGGTGTGGTTATAACTGAACCCCATAAAAAAAGCTCATTACTCTGAAGAAAGCAGCTCAACTATCAATCAGAGGCGAAAACTGAAACAAAAAAAGAAGTGCAGTTGTAACAGAAAGCTCACATATAGCCGTTTGCTTGCTGCATCCAAAGTTTTTATAACCATGTTTTGATTGGTCGCTTTCACGCAGCCCTCAATAAATAAATAAATCAATAAATAAAACTCCAAACTGCACCTCTGGCAAGGTGAGGCCATGTGTAGTCTTGTTACTAACGAGTGCCCTACCAGCTTCCAGAGAGCTGGCCTGGTGACCTGACCTTTCGTTATAATTTCCCAGCTTTAAGTCTGTAGGCCTGGGAGAAGGTTCTGCTCACCATTGGGTCTCAGTTTGTGTTCTGCCTTAATATGACACTTCCATTGTTTGGTTTCTGAGTTCCTCAAGTCATGGTGGCTGGATGTGTGGTAGTACAAGCAGAGCTGGCGCTGTTCCGCATGACAGTTAAAGGTTTGGACTACGAGAAGTTAAACACTATGGACTTTAAGGATTGCTCCTAGAAATGCTTCAAAAAAACAAAAACAAAAAAACGGACTGGCTGATTATCACTCATTAAAATCACTAGATCTAAAGCAGCTTCGTTGCGTTCACACACAATGAGAAACTAAAGAAATGCAGCATGCACCCAATTTCTGAGGCGATACATCATTAAATAATCCCATCCAATCCCATGTAAATCGGAGAATGTGATCAGTCCACTAAGTCCGTTTTATTCTTACGAATTAGCATGTAGTGTTAAGTGGAGGGTACATTGGTATTTCAATGTTTCAAAACCACAAATTCAGGACCGCAGAGCGTCAGTCACTAATAAGAGCTTTAAAATGGAAGATTTGGCCGCAAGAGCGTTAAAACGAAGGCTCCCGATCGCAACGATTAAAACTAAAATCTCAAGCTTAAAACACAAATTGTAAAGTGGAGCTTAAATATCCTACATTTTCAAACCTCAAAAGCGTACATATTTACACGCGCTCAGAGTTTTGCGCATCGAGGACATCCTATAAAATCCGTCTTTATAACCCGAATAAAGAAGGACGATTGATTAGCTTTTGCTAACACTGATTCATCAGTTAACTGATGTTAACAGAGGACTGAGGGGGTCACATGAAAGGAGATGATGCAGTGCAGAAACAAAGAGGTCTAAAAAAAATAAAGCTTTGTTAATTCTCTGTTGTTTCTTTCTTTTTCTTTTTTTTCGGGCTCTACCTACAGTGAACGAACGAGCTTGATGACCGAAGCGCTATGTACAGGCGTGACAGGAAGTGGGTCAGTCCTGATGGCTGGACAGGATGGGCTGCCTGCAGATGGGGCACGTGTTGTTCTCCGACAGCCAGCGGTCGATGCAGTGGATGTGAAACTCGTGGGTGCAGGGCAGGCTGCGGAGCTTGTTGCCTTGCGCGTACTCGTTGATGCACACGCTACAGGCGCGGCCCTGCTCGCCCTCCAGGCTGGCCTGGCCGTAGGTGCGAGTGGCCAGATTGTCGATCTGCTCTTTGGTGAGACCGCGCGGGTGCTCGTCGTCGTCCTCGTCGTTCAGCAGGAAGAAGTGTGCCAGCCGCAAAATGGGCAGCGTCCCGTTCTCCACCAGGTTATTCGTGTCCCGTCCGTTGGCGCCCACCCTTGCCTGTGCCGCCTCACCAGCGGCGCTGCCCTCTCGCACCGAATTGGCGACCGCCTGGTTTGCTGCGCTTTCCCCGACCTGTGCCTGAACTGAACCGGGGTTGGGGCCGACATTCTGGCCGGTTGCACCGCTCTCCGAATCGGCCTCGGTCTCCATCAGCGAGCTGAGCTCCCCGAACCCGGTCATGATCTGCCGCAGGATGGAGCGGAGCGCCGTGGAGCTCGGCTCTCCCAGGCCCGTTTCGGAGATGCGGCGCAGAGGAATGCGGATGGTGCTGACGTACGTACGGATGCCGGCGCGCTCCGAGCGAGAGATGGTCCTCCGGAAGCCGCCGCTGTCACTCTCAAAGGTGACCGTGTTCTCGGCGGCCCGGGCACGCGAGCGCGTGCGACTGGCGATGCTGTCCCGGTCGCGGTTCTCGCCCGGCCGGATACGGCGCACCTGCAGGTCCAGCATGATAGTTGGGTGCCGGCGGACGCTCCCTGCTGCGCCCGATGCGGGCGTCTCGCCCTCCTCAGTGCCAGCTTCTGGCACAGATTCCTCGGGAGGCGTGGTTCCTACAGACGCATCCCCCGTTTCCATAGCAGCAGCTGTGTTTTCACTAGACTCCACTACAGGAGCGGCGTTGCTAGGGGAGGGACTAACACTTTGGGCAGAGTTTCTGCCCAGAGGGGACCGGCTACGTCGTGAGGATCGGGACACGGCCCCCCGGCGGACCCGACAACGTGTACGAGTTCTGCTCGTGCGTGCCTCACGGCCAGCTCCCACCCCCTGCGGGGCGGCCTGTGGCACAGCGTCAGGAGAGGCTACACCATCACCGCTTGCATCCTGTGCCTCCGTGTTGCTAAGCGATGGGGCCGAAGTCTGTGCCTGATCTACCCCAATCCCGCTAGGTTGCGGCTCTGAAGTGGGCGGGGCTTGTAAAGGGGAGGACACGGCTTGAGACAGGGTAATGTTCCTCCTTAGACTCGTATAAGGAGCCTGTGAGATCAGAGGCGGAGTAATGGGAGGAGTAGTGCTACTGCGCGTGCGCCGTGCCTGCGCTCTCCTCCCCAGAGTGGGTCTCGGTGTCGAGTAAGGACCGGGGTTCTGAGCCGGGTAGGGCGCAGGCCTTGGGGGAGTGCGCAGAGACGCAGAAGCCCTCCGAGGCACCGGGAGCTCAGCAGGATCGGGAGCGTCGCCGTGTTCCCCCGGCTCAGGCTGCTCGTGATTGATGTTGATCTCCAGGCTAAAACGGAACTCGCCGCTGTTGGGATTAGTGCGACTGACGGCGCGCCACGTCTGGTTGCCGCTCTGGCCGCTGCGCGTGGCGTTACCTGTGCGCCGGAACGTGTTCAGCCACTCCAGCAGAGAGTCTCCGTTCGTGCTCTCTGCACCCGGCTCAGCTACTCCTGCAACAAATAAATATATTTAACCCTGCACAAATATCATTAAGCTCCAAAACACTAAGCCCACTCATTACATGTTAATTCCATCAGTCAAGACTTGTTTCAGTTAAGAGTTGTTCCACTTCAAAAAAACATTCTGCCTCCTAAACCTAGATTCAGCCCATTCTCAGCTCTCGACTCACCGCTGCTGCCCTCCTGTCCTGCCTCACTGTTCTGGGGACGTGACTCAGCACGAGGCTGGGAGGACACACGCTCCTTCGCTCCATCCAGACGCTGCCTCAGTTCCTCAGCTGTGACTTCACCTTAGGCACAACCGAGCAAACGGAAATTTACCAACTGACAAAGGAGCATGTTTGTATACACATCTATAACTAGCTGTGGGGTCATTAAGCTACGTCTGGGCAGGTCTTGGGGTAATGCTGGACTGCAGTGGTCAAAGTGGTTCGAGCCCCATCACTGCCCAGCTCCCAGTGTTGGGTCATTAATCAAAGCCACCCCACAATTGCTGGATTACCCATTGTAAGACTGTATCAGTTGCAAGTCGCTCTGACTCAATGTAATGCAGTACTGCACCAGAGTTTTGACCACTCGATTCAAGAAAAAATTTAAAAACAAAGAAAACAAAGAAAATAAGGATCACATTTATTACATTTATTAGAAAGAAAAAAACAAACGGAAATATACTGAAAAAAATAACAGATGGAAAAAAGATAAGATAAGCAAGTAAAAAGTAAAATAAATATTAAAGTAAAAAACAGGACAATTAAAAACAATGGAATGAAAGAAAGAATTTAGAAAAATATAAAAGAAAACACGATAAATACAAATGGAAAAATAAGACAAAAAGTAAGAAATAATCATGAAAAGGAAGGAGTAAAAACAAAGCTAAAAAGGAATAAATAAACAATGAGAAAAAGCTTATTTTTATTTCTTTTACAGTCCATGGACTAATCTGAAAAGTAGTACACAAAAAACAAAAGAAAAAGGAAGGAAAGAAAGAAAATGAGAAAAATCAAATAAGAAAGCATGAAAAAAGAAAGAGGGTGGCACTGTTGCCTCACAGTGAGAAGGTTCTAGGTTTGATCCCAGGGTTCCAGAAGTCCAAATTCATGTATCAGGTTAATTGATTATGGCTCCCCTTGACCCTTGTACAGTATTAAGCAGATTAGAAAATGAATGAAAAAATGAAAGACACTGCCCACAATTAATTAGCATTTTTTAATGGCCCAGCCTTTGGACCGGGCAGGGTCTGTGGGACTTGCTGCAGAGCAGGAGAGC
The DNA here is from genome assembly GCA_025084515.1 of Ancistrus triradiatus. NCBI lineage: Eukaryota > Metazoa > Chordata > Actinopteri > Siluriformes > Loricariidae > Ancistrus > Ancistrus triradiatus. The sequence goes on along the minus strand of JAJAGP010000270.1, from coordinate 40,650 downwards.
CCCTGTCACACAATACCGTAGTGCGTTTGTATGAAAATTACCAGGTGTTCCTAACAGGTTGCTGTCTCTCATGAGTCGATACTCCTCTTCACTCAGTTCATTAATAAAGTGATAGTACGCCTCCTCCCGCCGAAGACGCTCTGCCTGACGGCGACGTTCATCTCGTCCGCCGGGAGGGTCCATCACCAGGAAAACCGCTGTTCACCGCCATGTCACAGACAGGACCGCAAAATGTTAATCAAACAGTCTGTTCACACTTACCTGCTTAATGCTTAAGAGCACTTACTAACTTCCTACAAGCTATTAATGAAAGCGTACGAATAAAAAAAGCTATTACGGTTTGATTTGGTATCAGCACAAAGAAAACAAAACAGCCCCCTCAGAGAATAGTTCAAATGGCCAGAATGAAGTTCAGAGCACAACACAGACAATAGCGACACTGAGCTCAGAGCGCTGTAGGAGCAAAGCCCATGCGATCCTCAATGAACTCTCCCATCTAGATCATAACCTGCTCGTCCAGAATGACGCCAAACACAAACTGCTGCATCACAGATCTGAGGTCATCATGACCCAAAACAGTTTCTACCCCCAGACTTTCAGCCTCCCTGCTGCCCACATGCAGAGAAGCAGAAACTGAACCCACAGACACACACTACTTCAACGTCACATACAACAGCAGTTCTTCCCATGTTTGTAGGGATCTCCCTTTGTGTACATCATGCGTTAAATGTCTAAATTGTGTGAGTATATGGTATATGGCCAAACGTAGACTGTCTGTAGCCATGCTCACAGCTAACACGCCAGCAGACAACCAGTGGCAGTAAAATTGGCCTGAATAAACACCTCAGTGGCTATGCTGCAGATAATTATTAGTCTGAATTAAATCATTCCAAATGCAGATTCTGATTGATTCTGATCATGTGCAGAACGTCATTTAATATAAACATTAACAGCGACAAGAAGGATGAGAGTCTTGAAGGTCTGTAGGGAGGAGCTTTGGGATGTTATCCAACGTTTAAAACTGTGACAGCTTCAGTAAAATTTACTTCAAATGTAAATATTAAACAATAGGTGTTACAGTATGTCCACTTAAATACTTGTTTGATGAGATCGTTATACTGAAATCAGCTATCCAACCTGCTGATGATTTAAAAGTGTATTAAAATTAGAGCATAACCTCCATTCCTTCCCGAGATATATTGTTCGCACGTAGAAGTAGCTCATCGTGGGCCAATCGTAAACACAAAGTCTGATTGAAAATGTAATCAGATACAGTTTACATGGCTAGTTACGTCGTTCTACTACTATCATTCCCAATCCCTGTAGTGTGAATGTGCAAGAAAATGGGAACTTTTTTCAACAGTTCAGAACTATGAAAAAGTTAATCTGGTGCAAAATGTCTTGTATATAGGGTTGGGTATTGGAAAGGACTTCACGATATGATACGCATTACGATACATGGTTCACGATAAATTGCGATATTCCACTCCACTGATAGTATAAAAACAGCTGAAACACAAGTTGCGGGGTACAGTCGTCTTAATACATCACATCAATAGTTCAGCGGACAAATTGAGTCTAAACACTGCCACATCTACAAGACCAAAGACTAGTTTGCACCGCATTTTAAATGCATTTTTTCCTCCTTCAAGACAATAAAAGTTGATATTTTGAGCTGAAATCAATTGCTGTATCAATTTTTTAGCACAGCTCGACTTGTATATGAACAATTTGTATTTGCATTGAGCGATTCATCTAATTAACACATTAGCAACCCATAAAGACATGCCAACTGTCATTGATTTTGAGTCGGGGCTTATCGTCCAGCCTCACAGTCGTGTTCTAAAATCTAACGGAAAGCTAATGAGAACAGTGAATGCTGTTGTAGCTGCAAGGTCGAGAAGAGTGTACACAAACTTCTGGCTATATAGTGAACACAAATAAATCTGTAGCAAACACTCCCTACACTCATCCTATCCACAACAACACTTGCCACAGAAGACGTGTGTCCATGTCCGTAAATATCTGCTCTGATAAAAGCGTGTTTTTCCTGATCAAGGCCATCAAGGTCCCACGATTAACCAAAAAAAAACAAAAACACAGGACACCTGTGTTAGCGGACTCTAGACGGGAAGTCAGTCTGTCTCAAAGCTGTCAGGGGTCGCTGTCGCAGTGCCAGGGATAACTCCCCAACTGTACTGCCCTCTCTCAGACTCAGCAATTCATGTCTGCATGAGAGTGCCAACCTGGCTAAAAAGCATCATGGTGGTGGGCTAACATTTTAGACTGCTGCAGCACCCAAATGCAAATATCGCCCCGTGTTCGACATATTTATTTATTAATCTAACTCGATGTAAAAATGCAGCGTCTGTGCCTCCTGCAAACAGCTGTTCCTGAGGACCTGGGTTCAAACCCCGTGCTGTGCTTGCAACATGAAGGTCGGGTGGTGCAGTTATGGGGCCTCATCCTGGGAGCACCCTGTGCAAGAATTTCAATAAATGCCAATAAGGGACATCCTGACATTTCGAAATTAAAGACATCAGGCCTCTTCATCATCTTATAGCCCCATTAATGGAAAGAATGAGAACACATGCCAGAACAATGACATAATTGAGTTAAAATGGAGAAAATGAGGTGCGTATGAACCCACTAAGCATATGAGGGTTTTAAAAGATTAACCTGCAACTACCCTGCAGTTATAACAGGCAAACATAACCACAAAATAACACTGCATTTGCGTTTAAACGGCATCATTACGAAGGTAAATCATCAGTACTGCACTGTAGGCCATGGTGAAGAATGAAAGAGCTAGCGGAGCAGCAAACTGACGGCGTCACAAAATCCACCAATCACAGACAAAACAACAATGACTGGCAAGTCAACTGTCCAATCAGCGCAATCCACAGGCGGGTCATGGCAAAGAAAACGTAGGACTCAGTGTAAGCTAGCACACAGAGCGAGACACAATGAAGAAACGCTGTCTGTCACGTCTAACAGTGTTAAACCAGATTATAAACCCAACAACCACATGTCCGCGTAACACAACTTACGCAGATCTGACAACGACAAAAGACGAGCTGTCATTTTACAAACACAAAGCAATTGTGGTTACAACGCTAGCCGACATGCTAACTGCTAGCTATCGAAAAATGCCGTTTGACAATTATCTCGCGAAAAACGGACTTTAACAGATAAAGGCTGAAAACAGTTTGACTGACGCTATGTGTAAAGACAACAAGCTGACATGACAAAATAAATTTGTCTTTTAAGTACCTGAAACAGCAGCTATAATATGGACGAGTCCTTTCCTCTTCGCTCTGATTACAAATGTAGGAAAGATGCGTTCTTTTTTTAACACGCCTGTATTATAAAATAAATCCCACCCACTGCATGATGATTGGCTCATACGACCTTACCTTCTGATGTAATATTGGCTAACAACTGGCACGCCCCGTAAATTGGCCAATCATAGCTTTGGATGTAAACATCAGCCAATAGTCTTGTAAAAGGCGGGATCTGCCGGAATACAGTTGGGAGAAACAGGTAAGCAGTGACAAGCGGAGATACACAAACACATGTCCGGTTGGCTACGTTTGAAATCAAAACCGTTCCTCTCAGTGCTCTGACAACTGACCAGAAAGCTGTTTTAAGGTGCCTAACATATAGTACATTCTGCTAATACTGCCACTTATGTTAATGGAAGATATAAATAAATAACTATAAACCATTAATACATGTAGAAACAGTTAGATAAATAAAATATTTCTATCTTTATTTTAACATTTATGCACATTTTTATTCACAAATTCTAGCCTTTGCTTTGAATCCGTTTATTTTCTAAAAAAAAAATATTGTTTCATCAGTTATGAACAAAATAAAATGCATGAACAAATAAAAAAATAAATAAAGCTTTTTTCTTATTTAAATCTAACATTAAAAAATAGAAACAGGTGAATTAATTTCTTTTTCATTGCACACATTTCTAGCCCAGATTTGTTCATTTCTAGTTTATTTGTTTTCAAGACTGTGTCCTCCAAGAAAGCCATCTTAAAAAAAAAAAACCACACAAATCAACATAGAAATATATAGACACAAAATAATTAAACTGAAGCTAATATGAATTTGATGTTTACATTTGAGTGCTTTATTTATTATTTATTTTGTTTACTTAATTGTTTATTTTTTATTTTTTTCATGAATGTGTTCATTAATTAGTTAATTATTTTATTCTTAGCTTTCTTGTCCATATTTCATTTTATATATTTTAAGAGTCAATTTTTGATTATATTTAAGTAAATTAAAAATAAAAGTAAATAAATGGACAAATAAATATCCACAAGAATTAATGCTATTATTTGTGTATTTACTTAAAAAAGACATCTGTAACATGTGTCATTTATTTGTTAATATATTTCTGTATCTCTGTTTTTAGGAATATTGTGCACCACAGCAATTGTCAAATTCAGTAAATCTAAAAAGACATATATATGTAAATAGTAAAATTATTACAAATTAATTAAATAAATAAATACATAAATAAGGCAACCAACCTAGGAACTCACATTTGATTCCCAGCTATGCCTTCCAGCTAGGCTATGTTTTACATGCAGGCATGAATGGCTCTGTTTATAGAAGGGGAGGCCATCAGGGGATCATCTCCCCATGCTGCAACTCTGCCTGTCCTGTGATGGACTGGTGTCCTGTGTTCAGGGTGCAGGTGTAAAAAAGGGGGGGTTTAATGAAACCCCAAAATACTGTATTTCATAGCGCTGTCTTTCAATTTTTTTCTTACCAACTGACTTTTCTTACACATATTTATTTATTCTATTTTTTACTATGGAGCTTAAATCTGAATTTTAACAATGGTTATTTTGTTTTTTGAACTTGTGAGAGGGTGAAATTTGCTGTTTGACAATTACAACTTACAAAATTTACAAAATATAAAAAACTGTTTTCTGATTTTTTATTTTTACCGAAGTTTACTTTTCCTGGGAAGCCCAAATGGTTAACCTCTCCCCTTTTTAAAATCTGAAATTGTTAAGTTGTAATGTTGAAATGTGTTTTCTTAATAGCAAATTTCACCACCTCACACGTTCAGGACACGAAAAAACAATGTTAAAATGTATTAATTATGTCATCAAATACTTAAAGTGCATTAAATGTCACGTAAATATAATTAAAAAGCACAAACTTTAGACTCAGATGTGTCAGCTTTTAAGCTCCGTATTTTGCTTGTTTATTAGCTAGTCAGATATTATTCCGCAGTCAGTCTTAAACGGTTTAGCGAAGCAGGTTAGTAAATGTAAGAGATGTATTTGGAGATTGTTATAAGAAGTGGCTTTTAGTGGTTTTAGTAGTATTTGTGTGTTTTATGTGCAGTTATAAATCCACGTGGTGTGCCACAAAGCGCCTCCAATGGACGAGCGGCTTTTGCTGCGTTTTGCGACAGTTGCCGTAGAGCGAAGCTGAGCTCTCCCCAGTGAGATACCGGTTTATGAAGCGCAGATGCGGCTGAAAATCACCGGAATCGGGTCCTAAAGCTAAAAGCAGATCGGAGCTGATAAAAGTGGATTTGAATCGGGTGAGAGAGTGAGGATAATGCGGGGCTCGACGCTGCAGTGAGCGCGGTTCGAGCAGCTGGGAGAGCCTCGGAGGAAAAAGTTCCTTTTGCAGAGAAAAGAATCGGGATTATTGGAAGCGAATCGGAGGAAAAATGGACTATGATTTTAAAGTGAAGCTGACCGGAGAGAGGGAGCGAGTGGAGGATCTGTTCGAGTACGAGGGCTGTAAGGTGGGCCGGGGAACTTACGGACATGTTTACAAAGCCAAGAGGAAAGACGGGTGAGTGTCAGGCCTGGTGCACCTTAACCTGCATTCAGACAAGATTATACCAAAAGCATTAAGAATGACTAGAAATAAACCCGATTTAATCCTTACTCTCTCGTCACTCAATCTAAACGTGTACAACATTAAAGCTTGATCAGGGTCTGATCTGTGGATTTTCAGTCTGAATTTTACACAATGCGACAATACAATGGATCATTTAGCCCTTTCTGATCTGATACCACGGGCGTTTCTAGGCTATTTGTCGTACTGGGGCACACAGAGAGTCTAGAGGGGGATAGCTGTACCCCTCTGCTTGCCAATCAGTCATAGAGGCACAATTGTGCATAAAAAGCCTGTTAAACACTAAATAGAAAGATGGATGAGAAATGAAGAACGAATTAACATTAAATAATTTTTGCTAATTGCATTAACTCAACATATAACTTTGAGCTATCAATATCTTGTCTCACAGATAGACTCTGGCTGACTTTTCAATATTTGCAGGTGTCCATTTTGGCAAAAAAAAAAGCAAAAGTAACTGGCTCTGACTGAAAGTTAGCCGCTCATGCTTTTGGAAATTTGCTGAGGCATTATGGGAAATGTAGTGCCTGTATTTGCGAATCTGTGTGGCACGTTCTGTAGTTCTGCTCAGCAATGACGTTTTACTAGAGCTCATGGCGCAGTTAAGTGACGCTTTTGTCTGATACTGAACCCTGATGCTCAACGTGTACTGAAATCATCGTTATACCACAGCGACAAACTGCAAATAAGGGGCAGAGGTTGGTGAGATGATGACCTGTATTGTGTTGGACGGGGACAGTACAATTTTGTGATTGTACAATTCTATTTCTGATACAAACCAACCTCAGCTGATACCTCACTGAAATCTGTTTGTGTTTACTTTACATTTACAACATGCCCAATTGGTACAGTCTTACAATCCAAGCTCCAAGTGGGTTAAGGGTCTTGCTCAAGGACCATTGTGGGATTTGAAACCTGGATCTTCTGGTCCAGAGTCCAGTACCTTAACCACTAGGCTACCACAGTCCCAATTTACAGCAGTTAGCAGACGCCCTTATCCAGAGCGACTTACAATTGGTACAATCTTACAATCCAAGCAATTGTGGGTTAAGGGTCTTGCTCAAGGACAACAGTGGCAGCTTGGCAGAGGTGAGATTTGAATCCTGGACCTTCTGGTCCACAGTCTAGTATCTTAACTGCTAGGCTGATGAAGTAACAGTGTAATAGGATTTTCAGATTGGTTTCCCTCCTTATCGGATCCTGACATTGTCTTTGCTGCACCAACAAGGCAATTGTATGCCTTCCTGCTAAGATATGTGTTTTGTGTTGATGTGCATCAGCGCTGGAAGGTGTGACAATACAACAGAATTTTCTGACTATTGGTTTCTTTTCTGAGCCTGATACTGAAATCGACTTTGAAACACACCAAAAAAATGCAGTGCAATACATTTTTCTGCCTTGGTGCTATATACTATATGGACACAGTATTGGCACATCCGTAGCAAAGCTGAGCTGCTTTACATTCCTGGAGAAGGGACCCCTTTTTGAGATCTTACCATCTCCCAGGAAAACTCCTCCATCATACCCCTGACAATGCAAGAAACCTTGGCATAATCTTTAATAACCAGCCAAGTTTCTCTGCCCATATTGCCAAACTGACCCAATCATGTAAAGTCAAAGTCAGATTTATTTCTATAATTATTTTTACAATGGAGCACTGTCTCGAAGCAGTTTTACATTTTTCTATTACCTAAAGCCAATTCCAAATTGAGCAAACCTAGGGGCCAAGGGAGAACTCCCCAAATGTTACAAGGAGGTAACCTTGAGACATTTGAATAACATTGAATAACACACACACACAGACAGAGATACCTTATGTTGGTACCTCCTCTACAACATCAGGAGAATTCAACCCTTCCTTTCCAGGGAAACCACCCAGGTGCTTTTCCAGTATCCTCATTCTATCAAAACTAGATTACTGGCCTTTTGATGCTTAATCGCACCTGGCCACGGTACAGATTGCCTAGTGTGAGTGCGCCCTTAGTCAACTAAATAATCTCTCGCTATGTAGCGCATTACTAATGAGGGAATAGGGATTTATTTTGGTCACAGTCATGTCTTCAGTGTGGAAGCTCTTCTGCAATACATGCATAACGCCAATAAGCCTTGGAAAAACCGTACCGAAAACGTTCAGAACAACGATTTTAATAAGACTTTAAAAACAGCATCATCCTGCTGAATATAATTTCAAAAAAGCCAATGAAGTAAAACCTAAAGCTAGCAAGAGCGCGGAGCCAGGCACAAGCCGAAAGCTTTGGAAGCCACTATCTTTCTTTAGCAATGAAGAAGCGTCCATTAAAAGAAAAGTTGAACAAAAACATTTCTGTATGCTGTCATGCTGTCATTTGTTATGCTTAGAAATAAAATCGGTCAAAATCGGAATCGGCCAAGAATATTGCAATCAGTGCATCTCTAATATCGACCATACTAGTGTCTCATACTTGGCAACTGCTGTTTGGTGAACCAATGTAATCATATCTGGTCAGTGGTGAATCTATAGTGGTTCTTTCCCATTGATTGGTGGGTAGAGCGAGCTAATAAATTGTGCATATCCCATGTTAGTGTTTATACATCCTACAGTGCACTTAAATGTTGGTCAGTGGTTTGTCTGAAAATGTTCTCCTATGTAGTACTTTATATAATTAACTCCTGTGCTGGCATCAGTGCCTCAGTGTTTCCTTCAACCTTGTTTTTCGAAGTTTCTTGTACTTCACGAGCTGACAGTACAGTCCATGATGCCAAGTGATGCGTCCTAAAAGCTCTAAAGTTTCGATTTTTATTGCCGCTGTAAAGCTTTCGCCGAATACATCACATGCGGTGCAGATCGCATTTTCCACATTCATCCAATACAAGGATCCATAGCACTCAACCAAATGTGGTCCAGATTTATCCAACATAATCGGAAACATCAGCTCACTGGTGATGAAAGGAGATTTCAAAATCCATTAAATTGTTACTGTAGGTCCTCCATGTTTAGAAGTACAAACACTCCCCATGTGCTGTTGCACCAATTACTGTAATGGCTATAATTTGTCATATCACACAGCCCAAGCCCTCATGTGTTTTCAGTCCCACCTCCAACAGACTGTAGTTGTTTCCAGAACTGCTTAGACAGTGTTGCTTGGCTGAGCAGCAGCACACTTGATGAAGCCCTTCTGACCACACATGAGGCGATTTGGCTTGGAGAATCATCACGTCGTCCAGTACTGGACCATTAAAGTCCAGACAGCCTGGCGGCCGGAGCCTCGTTAAGCCTCTTAAGTGTTAAAAGATGGTTTTGTTCAGCAGAAGCGCTGCCTGTTTATGACTGCTTTACAGCTAATTTGTTCTGCAGTCATTGGATTGGGCTTTGCAGAATTAACAGTATGGTTTTATATCCTGATTCACGCCTCGTCATTTCTCGATGTTTACTGCTGTTAGACTTGGAGTGTTTAAAATTTAGTGGCAGTTTTTGAGCTGAGCAGGCCCCATTTTTCTATTTACCGGCGTCTCTTGTTGTACATCGCCAAGGTTTTCCTGTACAGGTATGCGCTGATTGATGACTGTGTTAAGTTCTGTGAAACAGGCCGTTGACCAAAATGGACTTTGACCGGCATTACCATAGACACATAGTCATTTTATGCTACTGTAATGTAAATTTAAAGGGTAATTTCACAAGAAGATGTGGGATTGAAACAACTGAATGCATTGATGGACAGTATTCTGAGCATCACTGAAGATCAGATGGATACTCAACAAGTGAACGTGAACCAGTTATTTAGTTATAGGTTAGAGGAAATATACAGGTAGTGGGTGGACAAAGATAGGAGTACTGCCCACAATAGGACAGGCACATACACGGTTGCCATGGTTATTCCAAGAGCCTTGGCTTTTTTTGGACTTTTTTTCTGTTGACCTGGTGGCTTGTTTTTTCGCTTGCTGGATCTGGCAACCCTCAAAATAACCAGTTACATACTACCGACACTTTTGGGGAACGGAAACGCAGTGTCCTTGAGAATGAAGATTCCACTATTTGTAATACATTTTTGAGTTTTACGTCACATCCTTTCTTTGAGATTATTGGGCTGGTTGCCAATGTAAAAAAAAAAATAAATCTGATTACCTGCCTGAGTTTAATGTAAACCTGGAGCTTTCCCATTACTTGCTTACTCAAACGAATGTAACCGTTGGTTGGATCGGATTACCAATAACAAAATCTGATTTTATGCAGTTATTGACTATTAAGTTTATGTAAACCCCTGTCATTCCTTTCGCTATCTGTTGCCTTTTGTTCTGCCTTCTGCAGATGTGCAGCCCGAAGCGTATGTTTTAATCCATCCTGCAAGCAGCAGAGTGTGAACTAATCATTGTGTGTATTCTGCTTGCAGAAATAGATAGAACTACGACGCTCTGAGCAGATTGAGAGGGCACCGGCATCTCCATGTCTGCATGCAGAGAAATTTGCGGTTAGTTGACAAAGGCTTGGGTGTAAGCCAGACGTGTTTAAACCTCAGAGCAATCATGGCTATATACACTTAGAAGTACGAGCCTGTATGTAGCAGGTGTAATGAATACATATGACTGTTTGTGTATCAAAGCTACAGTATAGATACAGTAAATGAAATGACAGTAATGAAAATTGAACCACATGTTTATGCTCTTGGGTCTAAAGGGGTTGGGATATGAAATTTAATTATAAATAATGAAATTAGAGTTTGAAAAAATAAACGCTGACAAAGTGAACTCTAAAAAAAAAAAAAGCAACCAAGCTCCCCTGTGATTGTGGTGTTTACCATCTCTATGTGAATCTTGTGCCCGTTTTGGTGTTTTTTTTCTTGCAGCTGCTACGAGAGCTGAAGCACCCCCATTTTTATCTCCTCTCTGGCAGAAAGTTTTCCTGTCACAATTCCGACCGCAAAAGTGTGGCTTCTCTTCTCTTCGACTACGCTGAATCATGCCTCTGGGTACGGGTACACACACACACACACACACACCCACACACACAAAGGAAGAGTAAGCCAAGTGATGTGTGGGGCCAATTGTTTCCCTCACTCTCAGAAATGTATATTCGATTCCTTTGGCATCCTATGGTTGGGCAGGGATATAAACATGGTGATGGTGGGGAGATAAGGGGTGGTTTGTGTGTGTGTGTTTCAGTCATGGTGAAACCAAATCTCACATGTTGCAAATTCTTGAAAATTGCATACTGTAACAGTCATATAATGCAGTAATGCTCTAAAGTCAATGAAGATAACCCTAAAGAAAGTTTTCAGGGGTTGTGTGTTGTGCTGTGAGATCAGGGTGTCCCTTATATTTTTGGGGACGCTGTCCTCCTTAAGGATGGGAGCCTGGGATGTTCTTGTGTTTGCTCGCATATTCTACTTCCCTCACACCAGCTTGAATTGCGTGCTTACAGACCTGTAATCTTTTATTGAGAAACCAAAGCCAAAAGTTTTTGCTCATCTCAGTATTCACTATGGTCAATCCAAAGTCCCCACAAACATCCTTTACCAAGTTTGTATAATTGTTTTTATTTTGTATGTGTTTGTTGGTGTGCACCTCATTAAGTTTTCACATAGCCTCCAATGCCAATACGAACCTCTGCAGCTGCCACGCGGCATGGTGAAGTCTCCTCCTCTATCAGATTCTGGACTCATCCACTTCTGCACGCCATACTGGGTCCCTGCACATAGACCGGTCAGTCCTCTGTCTGTCTGTCTGTCTGTCCTGTCTGTCCTTCTTGATCTCTCGGGTCTGTCTCTGTGTCTCCCCCTCTGTCTGTTGTGTCTGTCGTTTTTGTGTTATATCATCCTCCTCACATGGTTTCAGCTTGGCAAATTCTTGCTCTTTTATGAAGTGTTTTGATCGAAGTGTATTCCATTACTGGAAAGCTGTCAGGAGGAAGAGTAAAATGTTACACATACACACACACACACAACACCCACACACACACACACACACACACCAACCTCCTTGTCTCTCTGCTTGTTAACTGAAAATTGAGGCCTGGTTTTGCTTCTTCAGAAGAGCCTTCTGAGATCCACAACGTAATTCCCTGAACCCGGACTATGCGGGGTTATCTATCCGACAGCGAGAGTCCGTGAATGTGAGTGACTCGCTGAAACAAAAGGTTTCTGGAGAAACCACAAAAAATGTTTGAGCTTTCTGAAGTATATAAATATGAAGCCTTATCTAAATGTCCGGAATGGGTTTTCTTTCTCTGACTAATCACTGTCGACCAAAAAAAAGGTCCCCCACTAATATTTCATTGTCTCGCCTTAGCTGTGATTAACGGCAATGCAGTCTCTGTGGCAAATGTTTCCACAAGCTTCTGCAGTGTCAACAAACATTTATTGTCCAGAGTTTGCATTACCAATTTTTCCCCAGATCTTGGATTGGATGATGGAGATTTGGGCCACTGCACAAAGTCTTCTCCACACATCCAAAGATTCTCAATGGGTTCAGGTCTGGACTCTATGGTTGCCCATCCATGTGTGGAAATGATGCCTCATGCTCCCTGAAAAAACCACTCTTTCACAATTTGACCCTTCTGAAACAGATGAGCATCTTTTCCACAGTCACAGGATGTCTTTCGACATGGTTGTTTAACAAATGAGAAGCTACTCACTGCATCAGTTAGGGTTAAAGAACTTGTTGCCAGCTGAAACATAATCACCAATGCAGTAATCATCCAATGGGAGGCTCTTTTTTTAACTGTTTAACTATTTGCTTAGTTAAATCCAGGTGGTCACCTTTTTTTTGGTCAGGCAGTGTGTATACCAGTGTAATGCCATGAATATAGTACTATGCTGGGATGGCAATAAAACCCAATAAACAAACACTGAATGAACAAAGGAGTATTCAGCCTCAGTCTCGACCGATTCGGTGATTGAAATGCTGGTCAACTGCAGGAGAGAAGAGCGAATCTCTGACATGACCAAACGATTCTTAGATTTAGACACTGAGTCATCGAACCTTTCTTCGTTCCTCATTTCCTTTTTTCTCTTTCTTTGTTTCTTCTTGTTTTATTTTTTTATTTCCTGTTCTTCCTTGCTTTTCCCTGAGTATTATTTGTCCAGCCCTCTAACAGGCAGATTGATAATGCAGCTCTGATGTCTGAGTGACAGTGATCATCAGTGTCTGCTTTGTGCATACTGATTTAATCTATCTTCTCCTTCCATACAGAAACCTGCCAATATCTTAGTAATGGGGGAGGGGCCAGAGAGGGGCAGAGTAAAGATTGGTATGACATCACCCATTTTCATTCATTCTCTGTTTGAATATTGGTGTTAATCCCATTATTGATAATGTAATAAACGTGACAATTGTATCGTGTGTGTGTGTGTGTGTGTGTGTGTAGCGGATATGGGTTTTGCTCGGCTCTTCAATTCACCGCTGAAGCCTTTAGCAGATCTGGACCCTGTGGTGGTCACGTTCTGGTACAGAGCGCCGGAGCTGCTGCTGGGAGCCAGACATTACACCAAAGCCATCGGTGAGATATCTGTGTGTCTTTGTATGTGTCCGTGTGCCCGTGTGTCCATCCATGATGGTGCTTTCTGGCTGGGCAGGGCAGCACACTCCACCTGTAAGTAGCCGAAGTCTGTGTAAGCATCTGCTTGCGTTCCATTATCCCTCACTCTCATTTCCTCCTCGTGCAGATATTTGGGCTATCGGCTGTATCTTTGCTGAGCTTTTGACCTCGGAGCCGATATTCCACTGTAGGCAGGAGGACATAAAGACCAGTAACCCCTACCACCACGACCAGCTGGACCGTATCTTTAATGTCATGGGCTTCCCTGCAGGTACTGACGAAAATCCAAAACATATTAAAACATTTTAGGGGGGGGGGGAAAACATAAAATGTAATTTGTCCAAAAGTCTGTGTGGCTGGTCCAGAGTGTTTGCATGGTCCCAAGTTTAATGGGTTTATTAAGTGCTCGTTAAAGGATAAAGTTAATACATGGCCTTAATGAAATGTCTGTGACATGCTTTGGTCAGGATACCACAGGGATACCAACAGGCAGTGTGAGTGCATGATGCTTTAAATGATAATGAGCCACTGCTCAGCCCTTTCAGTACATTATTCAATAAATGACATTAGATATTCCAACACTTTATTATGAAATAAGCTTTGTGTTAATGGTTTTGCTCGACTGTAGTTTAATGTAAGTGTTTTAAGAATGTTTAAGGTAGCTACGCTATAATATATACAGTACATATTACAGTACATATTAATGAAGCATTCTACTTGTGATGCATTTGTCTTTGTGTAATGGGGAATTTGCTTCATCTGGTTTTGCTTCCAGATAAAGACTGGGAGGACATTAAGAAGATGCCGGAGCACTCCACACTGATGAAAGATTTTAGAAGGAACACGTGAGTTACCCAACGTTCTCTGCGAAAATGACATTTTTAACTTTGTTTCTTTATAATCATGCCGCTTGTTGTTGTTGTTGTAGTTACACTAACTGCAGCCTAATTAAATACATGGAAAAGCATAAAGTCAAGCCTGACAGAAGTCATTCCACTTGGTGAGTTTGCTCTTACGCATGGAAACAGTACGGCAAACCGAAAAAGGCTTTGGCTCTCGATCATCTCTGATTAAACCTGTATCTCTCTGCAGCTGCCAGAAGCTTCTCACTATGACCCGATCCGCAGGATCACGTCTGAGCATGCCATGCAGGACCCCGTACTTCCTAGAGGAGCCTCTGCCCACCTCAGAGTAAGTAAAACATGCGTCTAGGATAAATCTGACTTTTTACCGTGTGTGGTTTAGATTTGTGATCGATTTCGTTGTTTTTGCCCCTCCCCCTAGCGGTCTTCGCCTGTTGCCAATCCCCCGTATCCCTAAGCGAGAGTTCCTGCTGAGGGGAACCTGAGGACAAAGGCAGATAAAGTAAGGAAGCATGTGCAGTAGCTTTTCAGGTTCTTGATCGATATAGAAAATATTCATGATATGGAATGTGGTTAAAGTAACAATAAGGGCTATAGGAGATGAATTTTTTCATTTCAGGTCATAAATCGTTTGTGAGCTTCGCCTTTGTGACTTCCTTAAAACGCAAAAATAGATACTTGGCAAACGTTATTTTTTGTAAATGTAGATATAATAAGCACACAATTAGGTAATAAATGCTTAAGAAAAGACGGATTATTCAGTTTCTCTGCAGAACTGTAAGGTGTCCAACAGTTGAAAACTTGAAATGTGTTTGCCTGTTTGGTTGAAATGTATGTCTGTTGGTAAGATCTCTGTTCTTAGGTAATATGTACCACACGCTCAGGCAGTAAATCGGATTGTCCTTTGCAGGCCATAATATCAACAGAAATATGTGACATAAACTTCAAATTAATAGTAAATAAGCAAATTCTTAGTTTTTCTCAAGAACTAAGTTTCAGAGGTCTCCACAAAGTGTTTGATAGCCGTTTGCCGCTTTAAACTCCCATTGCCTAATTTAATTTTCGGCATGTTCAAGATCCCAAGAGGATTAAAACAAAAGTCGTGTCATGGAAAAAAAACGCCAAATAATGCTTAACTTTTAGAAGAGGTGGACCTGGCAACCGTTTCGGCCCACATGCACGACTGAAATCGTGTAACTGGTGTACGTGCTATGAGTAATCAGATTACTGAGTACGTCCCGCTGTAATTTATCAGATGTCTTAATGTGCTTTGTAGATCGGGTATGCTGGTATACATACGCACATAATAATCAGATAACTGCAGAAATACAACTATGATCGGATTATTAGTGACGGATCGTGTTTGCTTCTCAAATTGCAGAAGAACCAGCAGCAGCATGGGAACAATCACACTACGGGCGGGGCATACAGGTAACCCCGACAACCAGCACGCAAGGCCCGCCTCTTAAAAAAGTTCGAGTGGTTCCCTTCCACCACCACGACCCTAACCCCACCTCAAGGGCCCTGATCATGACCTCAGACTACAGTAACGACGCAAACACACACGCCAGACACTGAGCTACATGCTTAAATGGATGCTACTGTAAGTTATGGATATGTTAATTTGGCTGATTACTGTCTGTGCTGCAGCGTTCAATCCACAAGGTGCTGCCGCCTACCAGAAACCCAGGACCAGCACATCACTGCCCCAGAGCAGCATGGAAGATTCTATTCTAACTACGACCGTCCCAGCACCTCCACAGTACTCGCACCAAACCCACCGCTACTTATCCCTCCCACGCCTGGCACTCCAAATATCAGAATGTACGAAATAGAGGTTTTGGCCACCAGGTCATTACCATATAAATAAAACCGACCCTGACAGTACAAACAGGAACTAACTTAACATGCACATCCCATAAACATTACGATGGAGAAATCAACCGCCGGCCCCAGACAGAGACAAACTTTATATCAATTACAGGTGGAGTATGAAGTACGTGTTCTGTGCCATGGATCATCGTTTTGATCTTCAGCTGATATTCTGTGACTTTCTGCTAAATAAATTGCAAAGCTAAAGAGCGAAAAGCAACAAGCGAGCGCCACATGCGGTACTTCAAGCTGCAAAGCTCCTAGCATCTCCAGCCAGTATTTAAAGCTGCTATGTACTTGCCAGCTGTGACTGTTTGCCATCACTCATCACCACACACACACACACACACACACATATATATATAACACATTTGTATACACACAGGTCATTGGCTGGGGACCGAACTTCAGTGCTGGAGCTGCGACTGGATATGACGAGTGCAATTTGGGCCCCCCTGCTGGAGAACCATAGTAGTGGCCTCTGCGATGGAGGGGAGAGAGAAACTTGACTTAGGTAGTTATAATTTATGTTTGGGGGGCTTTTGTTTCACGTTGCGAGAGAGAGAGATAAGCAATTTCCGCTTTTTTGCTGTTAGAGGCAGCAGGTAAAGCCTTCTGAACGAGAAGCAGGTTGAACATGCGTTGTACGGTATACAAATTTTAACATGAAGCAATTACCTGATAAATACGTCAGAAATGTTTTAAATTGGATGTAGTTGGACTTTTTGTGTGCGGGTCCTCACATTGATGTAAATAAATGGGAAATATTTAGGAATGTTCATGGCGTTTGGCTGCGCGGCTCAAACAACAGATGTTTTTTTTTGTTTTTTTAAGAAAAATACACAACATTTAGCAGGAAGTCCCCCATATCAGAGCAACTGACAACTGAAAAGTCGATCTAAACATCCAAGCATTTGTGGGTTAAGGGCCTTGCTCAAGTGCCCAACAGAGCAACTTTAAAGATGTGGGATTTGAACCATGGACCTTCTGGTCTGTAGGCTAGTACTTTTAGCTGCTATCCCTAAATAAAGGTTGGCTTTAGGTTACGAGGATTATGGTTAGTATTAGGTGTAGGGATAAATATAAATTAACTACGGTAACACAGTTAATAGAAAGACCTCACTGAATAAATATATTGCCCTTCTTTCAAGAGCTTTTAAGGACAGAGAATCTAAGCCTTATCTAATGTTATATAAACCACTGGCGAATATTCGAACACTGCACTGAGAGTTAAAACGTTTCTTCATTCCGTGGTTTGTAAATCATGATCGTGCAGACGACATTTCCATTAAATCTGTTGCTGAATGATCTGAATGAATGTCTCTAATGCCAGCAATGCTAAATTCTGGAAACCATAAAACTGATTAGTTCGATGATTGCTCTGTAGTCTAAATATTTCCACATTATTAACAACAGTTCATGTTTTGTGATCACAGCAATCATCTGGCGCCATCTGCTGGTAAGCTGGAAGTTACATAATCAAATGTTTATTAAGATTTGTGCAGAACATACAGTATAGGCTAAGGTTGCTTATTCTCTATAGATTTATTTTTCCCTCGTGCAACGCTTTAACTCGATTTGTGTTTTGTAGTTTTATTAAACTTCCTCCTCTTGATTGATGGTATATTCATCCGAAGAAAGCGGGGAGTCATTCCAGAACGAATCTATTCACCCCCTTCCAGGAGCTGGGGCATAAATAATGGTAGAAAGTTGGACAGACCGTAAGTTGATGATTGATATTAACATTAACTCAGTGGTTAGATAGATAGTTAAATCTATTTTCGTTTTATGTCAATCCGTAGAATGCTTATAGTCGTCCCAAAGATAGTCCGACTCAGAATTCTTTGTTGACCGATTGTACACCGGACCATTCTTAATATTAAGAACTTGGAGATTCCGGCCCCTGGTGTCTACAAAATCCAACTGTTGTGAAGGCAATGTACTAAAAAACCCATCTCAAAAAGAGTTCGACCACTACGATTCTATCTGAGGATTGAGAGTCACTCTATCTCATATAGCTGGTTTTCTGAAATAGATGGGCTTAACTTTATTAGCCTACCTTTAATACATTTAATAACGTTTACATTTTAATACGTAATAATTTATAATGGAGCATTCATCCTTGTAGGGGGCGCTTAGTATCAATATACGTTATACCGTTATATATATAAAACTTTAAAACGTCAATTATTCGACATTAAAAACTGCAACTTGGCGGGGGTGTACATTAAATCGATTATGGTACTCGATTTACTAATAAGAATCGACTCTTTATTTTGATACCGATGAGTCCTGATGAAATAGACACCCCGAGCCTTGAGCATTATAGCCCACCTCCATCTAAACGTCAGTCATCTCTTTCTAAAATGATTATTGGAGCGCCATAACAAATTGTAATCAGCTCGGGGTTGTGATTGGCTGAGCTTGGTGTTATGCCCGCCCCTGAGAGATTGTTTGGGACGTCAGTCAGAAGGGAGTGGATGGGGGACAGAACGGGATGGCACTGGAGGCTGTGACATGCCGGTGCGAGCTGAAGTGATCGATAATTCCGTTTCTGGTAAGCGCGCGTTGTGTTATATAATGTAATAGCTAAACAGAATACGTGTGAGATGTAGGATAAGGTTGTATTGTTGTGTCTTTGCACTTTTAAGTGGTAGTTTTAATTGATAAGTACCTTACGCTGATCTTTGGCGGTGTCACCTCTGGTGGTAAAGCAGCCTGTTCGTCCAACTGACTCTAGTTTACCATTCTTAAGTCTGCATCTTACCTTACCATGTCTGTGTATTATTTGTACTTCAAATTAAGTATTTATTAACCAGTATTTGCTTAGTATGGACTTTTATGAAGACATCTTATGTTATAGCCGTAAATGCAGAGATCGTTCAACTCTAAATCCGAGCTACTGAATAAATGCACGTTGATCACTATTTGGAGTCAACCACTATAACACTTCAGTACCAATTGCACTACTTTTAACTATTTTTCCACGTCATAAATACAAAGTCATTCACCAGAAAAGACAAAGCAACCTCTCATAGTTACCTAGGTTTACTTACAGACCTAATTTTTGCATGCGAGTAGTGTTTTTCCAGTTTTTGCTCTAGTTTTAGTTTATGTAATTTTGTTATTTGTTGGTGGGGTTTTTTTTTGCACATATGTTTGTTAGGTTACTTTTAGGCCATATAGGAATGCAAATATAGTTGAAAAACTGAATATGAGTATGTTTTAAATTAATTAAATGCCTTTACTTAGATCCAAGTGACTTACAATGATACACATCCAAGAATGGTGGTTAAGGGACATGTCCAAGGGTCCATCGGTGTCAGCCCAGGCAGTGTTTGGGCTTGAACCTGGACTTTTTCGTCCATAGTCCAATGTGCCCACAACATCCCCATGTTAAGATTACTGGTTACTGATGTTTTGTAGACAAAGAGATGTAATGGTACTTGTGTTCGTTTTCCAGTTAGTTTGTTGTTTGTTTGTTTGTCTTTTATTGAAATTTTAATGCTATTGCCAAGTCCTGTAACCACACCTTTGTAGTTGTAGTTTTCATGACTATGATAAACTATTCCGGTTATATTACTCAATATTAGTATACTTAATATACTATACAGCACGTGACCCAGGGTTTGAATCACAGTGGGTGGATTCTGCCCAAATAGTGCCGCCAAAAACAGGCACAATCGCCTCTGACAGATGATGTAAAACTGAATTGGGATTTTGGGTTTATCATCATTTTCTGTAGTCCATTACGTTTCCGCTTCTTTTCTTGGTGAAATGGTACGATCCTGTCGTGTGAAAAGGCTGCAATATATAATCCCACGCCAGGTGACTCACAGAGCGAGACACACATGACTGACAAAGACGGATGGGCTTTTTTTTTAAAGGAGGGCAGGCCGGCTTGAATCATCCCACAGTGCCGCAGCCAGCCAGTCCCTGCTTTGGACTGCGAAGGACTGGTGTGTGCCCGGTGTTTCTCTGGGATAGTCTCTGGCCCCCTTTTTTTTTGTTTTCTTTGTTATTTTCTTTGTGGGTGTTTAAAAAGTGTCCACATAAGTTGCAAAGTCTACATCAAACCGCATGTTCATGTGTACTGCAAACTACTGAATATCCTCCAATGCTTTCATGGAGGTTATGTGGCTCTCAAACCACAAACTCAAAACTTCCACTGCTTTGTGCCACACAGCTCCGGTGGATCAGCGGTAATGATCTAGTTGTTAGAGACTGCAGCTCCTGTGAGCCCAGGTTTCAATCCGGCTTTGACGATGCCCTGCAATGGACTGGTGTCCTGTCCAGACCCTCCTGTGTGACCCTGATCAGGCAGGATGCTTTGCTTTTGCTTTTGCGTTCTTTGAGCCAAACGTTGATGCAACATTTGCTGCACATCTCTTAAGCCCAAAGGAGTCTGCGCTCCCTAAAAAGATCACTGCTGTATTGGTTCCCCACTTAGGGTGTGTTCAGCTGAAGCTTGGAGCTTGGATTTTCCGATCTCAGAGTAGGAAATTTTAATGTAACCTATGGGTGTAACAGTATACTTCAATGCATGAGTTCACGATTCGATTTTCTCACGATTATCAATTTTACCTTCAATAAAAGATGTTCCTTTTTATTTCTGAAGCGCAAACAATGCAAAACAATCCACCTTTTCTTGTATGTGTTCTTAAACAAAAGAACTGTCCCCTACAATCCCCTACAAAAAAGTTTATAATTGTAAGCAATAATAATAACCGAGTGAAACCATTTCTGTTTTTATTTCTAAAGAACAATTCAAAATAAGGCTTTTCCTGTATAAAAAATTAAACAAAAATCTTTACTCCTCTGCCATTCAAAGAAATTAGGAGTCTCATTTAGAATGGGATACGTGTCTGAGAGCATGACAGATGACAACATCCTCTGGTGTTCAAAAATTGCAATTGCATTGGATGGCGTAATAAACAAGAACGCATAATCCAACTTGAGAATGCACGCCATTCCATTTTTGCAATGCATATGTATCGCTACACCCCTAATGGAAATGCCTTCGGAACTGGGAACCCCAACCCAGAGTTTGGCAAATTAAGCCATTGTAACGTTGCTGTTCAATCACTTTTAAGTAAGATTTCTGTAGTATTTGCTTCAAGTTAGACAGCATACATACAAATCAGCTAGATAAATCAAAAACGTGTAGACTAGAAATCAGTTTGTGACCTTCTGTTGCTCGGACAGTGCAAAACAAACAGGCATTTTGTGGGAGTGTCCATGTTTCCCACTTTGTAACGTAACGCACTGAGGTCTCTAACGTTGCATTTTCTATTTCAGACTTCAAAATTCCGAGGTAAGTGGAATGCACCATTAGTGCACTATGAGTGCAACCGACAGGCATTTGGAGTGAGGCCATTCCAGAGTGGCAGATGGGGCAGAATGGACCTCCTGTGGTTACAGGATGGAGCTGATTAGGTTTAGTCACTCTAATGGCCACGTCGATGCTTTGAAGCCATGTTTCTTCTCCCATAGTGTTAACCGTTCTGTCCAAGGTGCAAGTCGCAACGTCTCCAGCACAGGAAGCCAGGGTGTCCCAGAGGAGGAAAACAGGAGTGTTGTGCTTTCTTTATTTTGGATAGGAGATGGGGGTGTGAATGGAGGTTGGGGGATGGAGCAGCATGCATGGGAGAGCCTCTCCGTTGCCGTGTGAACGGAGCGCTATTGTCCCGGCAACCTTTCAGAGTGGCTTTCCCTGAGGTCCTCGCCTGCCCCCCTCCCCCATGTCACCCTGTCTCTCTCTCTCACACACACACACACACACACACAACTCGCCATCACACTCAGACCTCCAAAACACACGCACAAGCTAAAGTTCCTACATTTCACCCATCAGACACCCTCACACGTACAGTGGGGCAAAAAAGTATTTAGTCAGCCACTGATTGTGCAAGTTCTCTTACTTAGAAAGATGAGAGAGGTCTGTAATTTCCATCATAGGTACACTTCAACTATGAAAGACAAAATGAGAAAAACAAATCCAGGAAATCACATTGTAGGATTTTTAAAGAATTTCAACTCTCTCCACAAATTTTCTATGG
>JAJAGP010000270.1:0-18339 GCA_025084515.1 Ancistrus triradiatus | reverse complement strand
TCTAATACCT
Source organism: Ancistrus triradiatus (assembly GCA_025084515.1). Classification (NCBI taxonomy): domain Eukaryota; kingdom Metazoa; phylum Chordata; class Actinopteri; order Siluriformes; family Loricariidae; genus Ancistrus; species Ancistrus triradiatus. Next base: position 18,329 of record JAJAGP010000270.1, on the reverse strand, counting down.
CCACCTCCGGCTCCACCCCTTTGCTTCGCCTTCTTTTCTTTGATTTTGAGCTTCTCTTTGATTTTTGATCTTCCACTACAGCAGCTCCTTCCACATTTTCAGCTTCGGTGCTCCGTTCTGCAGAGCTGCTGTCTAAACCGTGCTGACTGTCCATTTCTGTCATCGAGAACTCGCTGTCATCGTGCTTGGATGATTTCTTCTTTTTTTTCTTCCGCTTAGAAACACCGTCACATGTTGGTTGAACTTCAGCACTGCCCTCATCCTGTTGCTCCTGTCCAGGACTATCTGTAGATTCCTGACTGACTTGCACAGTGCTCTCATTCGGTCCTTTCTCCAGAACAGTCTCTTCTCCAGAGCGTTTCTTCTTTCTTCTCCTCTCCTTTTGGGAGACGCAGTCCTTTGTTTGTTGCTGCAGTGTCTCTGTACTGTCTACATCCAGCATGCTGCGTTCATCTGCCTTCCTTTCTGATCGTTTATGCTTTTTCTTTGTCTCAGTCTGACAGACCTCGTTAATGTCCTCAAAAGCTTCCAGTGATTCTCCTGTCTTGTCTTTTGACTGTTTCTTTTGCTTTTTGGATGGCTGTTCATTATAGTGGTTCTCTAGACTTTCTGTGATGGTCAAGTCCTCTTGGGCACCATTCTCTTGTTCATGTGAACGGCGCTTCTTTTTCTTTGCTTTCTTCTGGGTGGTGTTCCCCACTGTCTCCTGGTGTAATGCAGGCTCAGCTGCGACAGGTTCTCCCTGTGCTGTTTTGTCCGTCGGCATCTTTTTGCCATATTTTGCCATGAACTCTTGCTCCTGCTGCTCCAGTCTGGCTAGTTTGGCACTCATTGTGAAGCCATATCTGGCACCTCTACAAAAAATACATTGTAATAATTATAAATACTGCAGATGTCAGTGGGTGTGTTTACACACAATTAATAATTCGATAACTGCAGATAATCAGATTTTGTCAGTAATCCAATCAACAAGTTTAGATGCTCTTGAGTAATAAGATAATGGGGAAGCTCTGGGTTTAGAGGTCTACTTTGCAGCCAGCCAATAATGTCATAGAAGAATGTGACGTGAACTTCAAACTTCAATACACTAATTGACCCAAAAAAAAAAAAAAAACCCAACAAAAAACAAGTTTGCCTCCAATGGCAAACCATATCTCATCTTGTATCCAGGCTAGAGGTGGCCTAACAGGGTACTAGAGCCTCCTTTCGCTCTAAAATTGTAATCACTTACGTATATCATCATTACATTCACATATATAAAATTTCATTAGATCCCAACAACTCCTTATTGGTGCATTTTTTTGTCAAGGAGTATACTAAATAATCTAATTCTTTATTTCGCTGATGCTGTATTAATTCCAGGGTTGCCAGATCCTGCTATAAAAATAAAGAATAGGAGGATCTGGCTGATTTCTAGATGGAGTATCCTCCTGTGTACATGACCACTTGAATAATCAGATAACTGCAGAAATCTGATTATGATCAGATTATTGTGGAAACACACTCATTTTTTCCAGTCAACTGCATGATAGCTGTCACGCTTATGAAAATGAAAATCAATATGCTAAATAAAACACACATGCAATGAGTGATATTGCTTTTCTTTGTACACACTCCCTTTTAACATTACACCAGCTAATGCAATTGGATTTTTGAACACCAGAGGGTGTAATCATGTCATATTCACAAACTTGCATCTTCCGTTCTGAGTGAACGGTGAACTAAATATTATTTTTATTAAAAAAAAAAAAAAAAAAAAAGTACACATTATTTCGACTTGTTATTCTTCAGAAACAAAACATTTTTACTTGTTTGTTTAATGAATGAGGCTACAGCACAGCAACTTGTTTACAATTTTAAACCTCTGTTTCTAGTTATTTCTTTTCATTGAAAAGTGTCAAGTTTTTTTGTTTAAAAACTTACAAGAAAATGTGCATTGTTTTTATCGTTTACACCTAGAAATAGAAAAGAAATGTCTTTCATTGAAGGTAAAAGTGAGAATTGTGAGAAAATCGAATTGTGAATTCTATCATGAGCAGAGAGCATCACTACACCCCTAGTAGTTAATATTCTGTTTGTATACTGCAAGCGCAATCTTTTCTATTAAATACATTATTTAAAATAAATGATTAAGTAATTGAGTAGCATTATTCACTAGCCATAGATAGAAGGATTGCAGAAAAATTTAAAATATATATATTAAATAATACTAGGGCTTATTTAAATTAACATGGTATTTCAAGTCAATTCAAATTTATATAGCACTTTTTACAATGAAGCATCGTAACAAAGCAGCTATATACTGAGAACAGATATGCGTCTGTGAGTATGGCTGCGCCATCTGGTGTTCAACAATGGAATTATATTCAATGGTGGTAAAATCAAGAACGTATAATTCCACTAGACGATGCATCTTCCCGTTTTCCCATCGTTACACCACTACTATACTATATTTATTTATTTAGGGTTTGAACACCATGTTTAATCTTTATAGGTTCCTTTCACTGCAGGGTAGGTTTAGTCCTTTCAGACTTTAGTCTATCGTTTGATTCTTCCTTTTATATTTAAATAAAGCTCTTCAGTTTTATGCTTAGGTCTTTACTGAAAATGTCTTTCATGGCCATGGTGTGAGACATCGATATCCATTTCCTTTCTTTCAGTTCGAATGTGTTTTATTGTTATAGGTACTTGGTTTGTCGAACATTTGGGTGGTTTTTCTCCTTGTGGGTATGAGTTAGTTTGGAGTGTCTGCTGCAGCACCTGGTGTAGATCACTTGTTCTTCTCTTCTTTTTGAGGTTTGTTTATGTGTAGGCGTTTACCTTCTGGTCATATGTTGTGTAGTTTATTGTTTGTGTATCCTGTTCTTGCTGCCAAATTTTCTGTGTGCAATACTAGGTGTGATGTGTGTGTGTTATTCTGCAGGCTGTGTACACGGTGATCCCAGTGTCCTTGAAGCCAGCAAAAATCTATTTTATAATTCTTGTCAGGGAGGTCCTGTACTTTTTCCCGGATGGAGGCTATGGCTGAATGTTTTGGTGACCGACTTTCAAAGGCTTTCAGCAGGCCATGTTATGGCTTTCATTTGTTGCAAGTGTTTCTAGCAATTCTACAACCCCTGGCAAAAAGTATGGAATCACCAGTCTTGGATGAGCACTCATTCAAACATTTCATTCTGTAAAACAAACTCAGATCAAAAACATGATACAATAATAAGGTCATTCCAAAGTGCAACTTGTTGGCTTTCAGGAAGGACACTCAAAGAAATGAAGAGAAAACATTGTGGAAGTCAGTGAAATGTTTACTTTTATTGACCAAGCACAGGGAAAAAAATATGGGAATCACTCATTCTGAGGAAAAAAGTATGGAATCATGAAAAACAGATAAACAAAAGACCATTCAAAATAACATCACTATGTATTTAGTTGCACACCTTTGGCTTTTATAACGGCTTCATTTTCAGTCTCGAGGCATGGACTGATGAGTGACAAAACAGTATTCTGCATCAATTTGGTGCCAACTCTCTTTGATAGCAGTTTGCCCAGATCAGCTTTGCAGGTCGGCGAGCCTTCTTGTGGACCATTTTTTTTCAATTTTTCAATTTCCGCCACAGGTTTTCAATTGGGTTGAGATCTGGACCTATTTGCAGGCCATGACATCGACTGAATGTGTCTTTCTCCAAGGAATGCCTCACTGTTTTTTGCCCCTATGCACGATGCAATTGTCATCTTGGAAAAAATTATTTCAAATCACCTCCAAAACTCTGTTCAACGAAGGGCTGAGAAAACTGTCCAAAATCTCAATGTAAACTTGTGCATCCATAGAAGAATTAACCACAGTCATCTCCCCAGTGCCCCCAGGTTTTCCTGACATGCAGCCCCATATCATCAAGGACTGTGGAAATTTGGTTGTTTTTCTTCAGGGCAGGCCTCTTCATAAATCTCATTGGAACGGCACCAAAACAAAAGTTCCAGCAATCATCACCTTGTCCAATGAAGATTCTTGACTCATCAACTGAAAGATACTTTCATCCAGTCATCCCCAGTCCATGATTTGCCTCCTCCTTAGCCCATGCAGTCTTGTTTCTTTTTATGTTTTAGGTGTCAATGATGGTTTTCTTTTAGCTTTCCTGTATTGAAATCCCATTTCCTTTCAGGCGATTTTTCTAACGGTTCGGTCACCACACACTCCCCTCTTCCTCCCATTTATGCTTCATCTGTAGTTGTACTTTTTTCGGTTTTTGCAAGACAAATGGCCCTTAAGGTTTGTTTGTCTTGGACGCTTTGATGTGTTTCTTTCTTGGTCTACCAGTACGCTTGGCTTTTAACAACCATTCCATGCCTGTTTTGTATTTGTCCATATCTTGGATACAGCTGACTGTGAAACAGCCCCACATCTTTAGCAACAATGCGTGAAGAGTTTACCTTCTTCAAGAAGTTTCACAATCCTCTCTTTTGTTTCAAGAGACATTTCTCTTGTTGGAGCCATGGTTCTCTTGCCACTCCACTTTGTGTCCAGGCAGCCCTCCAAGGTGTCATGACTGCAGGTGTTTTTAACTGAAGACTAATGAGCAAGATCTACTCTGAGCAAGGTGTCCATTTAGGGAAAGGACATTGACTGGGTGTGTCCTTATTATCTACCTCCAATTTGGAGTGATTCCATATTTTTTTCCCTGTGCTGTGGTCAATAAAAAGTAACATTCACTGAACTTCCACAATGGTTTTCTCTTCATTTCTTTGAGTGTTCCTGAAAAGCCAACAAAGTTGCACTTTGGAATGACCTTATTATTTGTATCATCAATGTTTTTTGATCTGAGTTTGTTTTAACAGAAGTGAAATGTCTGAATGAGGTGCTCATCCAAGACTGGTGATTCCATACTTTTTGCCAGGGGTTGTAAATGTGTGAGGTGTTATTTTTTACTTATGTGCAGTGCGTCCTCCACATGCTTTCCATTCACCAGCTCTGGCATCAGACAACCTGCATACAAACAACACAGAATGTCAATTAGCAGTGAAAGGAAAAAAAAAAAAAAAAAAAAAAAAAAAGACTTTAGAAAAGTCTTTCCATAAAGCGACCACATACTTCCCATTTTTAAGAATTAAACGAAAAAGCCTCACTTTATGTAATAAAATATCCCACAAGCCCAATCAGATGGTCATGCAACCCTCCTTCATTTAGAGGAACATGCATGTTCAAACCGAGCATCCATAATGGGGAAAGAAGTTGAATTTAAGTTTAATTTGTGAAAGTGGCCAACTTGTTGAGTTAGCAATATGTTCCCTCCTCTGTCGTTCCTAAAAGTAACATTCACTGACTTCCACAATGTTTTCTCTTCATTTCTTTGAGTGTTCCTGAAAGCCAACAAGTTGCACTTTGGAATGACCTTATTATTGTATCATGTTTTTGATCTGAGTTTGTTTTACAGAATGAAATGTCTGAATGAGTGCTCATCCAAGACTGGTGATTCCATACTTTTTGCCAGGGGTTGTAAATGTGTGAGGTGTTATTTTTTACTTATGTGCAGTGCGTCCTCCACATGCTTTCACCAGCTCTGCATCAGACAACCTGCATACAAACAACACAGAATGTCAATTAGCAGTGAAAGGAAAAAAAAAAAAAAAAAAAAAAAAGACTTTAGAAAAGTCTTTCCATAAAGCTACCACATACTTCATTTTTAAGATTAAACGAAAAAAGACGTCTTTTATGTAATAAAATATCAAACAAGCCAATCAGATGGCAGCAACCCGATGCATTTAGACATGATGTTCAAACCGAGCATCATAATGGGGAAGAAAGTTGATTTAAGTTATTTTGAAAGTGGCATGCTTGTTGGAGTTAGCAATATGTTGGTCTGAGTATTTCAGAAACTGCTGATCTTCTTATGGTGACTTCCAGCAGGATAACACGTCATGTAACAAAGCATCTCAAACTGGTTGCTTGAACATAATGAGTTCGCTGTACTCAAATGGCCAAGTCAAGTCAGATCTATTTATATAGCGCTTTTTACAATGGAGCTTGTCTCAAAGCAACTTTACAAGTTTAGATCATCTCCTAATATCTACGTCCAATCCCAAATTGAGCAAGAATAGGGCGACAGTGGCAAGGAAAAACTCCCTAAGTGTCATGACCTCCACAGGCACCAAATCTCAATCCAATAGAGCACCTATGGGATGTGGGGAATGGGAGATTTGGATTTAGCAGACAACAAATCTGCAGCAGGACCAAAATCTCAGAGGAATGTTTCCAGCACCTTTCTGAATCTATGCCATGAAGGATAAAGGCAACAGGAGGTCCAACCTGGTACTAGCAAGGTGTATCTAATAAAGTGGCCAATAAGTGTATATATAAAACACGTCGACTTCGGCAGGCAGTCACAAGCACAACGCAATGCTAGTCTATGATTGCTGCTTACTTCTTGGCACTGGAGAGGTCCAGTTTTTCATCATCCTCAGAGCTGCTGTCGTCTGAGCTGGATGATTCGTGTTCAGGCTGTTCCTGGCCTGACAAGAGAGTTGCAGACTGGAAGACAGAACACAGTTTATATAGATTCAAAAACGCTAGTGTGAATGGATTGCATTAAATGTGTGTGAAGTAGTGCTGGGCCGTACACCGGTGTTAATGTCCCGTACGGTATGCATTCTTCATATACCTCCAAAGCGGTGCATAGCAGAAACACAGCTCTGAGAAATGGGCATAGATTATAGATTTCGGCTGTGTTTCACTGATGACGGACTAGGGACACTACTAAGGAGTTGGTGGTTAATTTTGACCACAACCATGTCTCCAGCATGGAAACTTTTGCAGCGTGCTGTTTGGATTACATATATGGCAAAAATAAGCCATGAAGGATCAACTCCGAAAAGGATCGGAATAACAAATTTAACAAGATGTTTAAAACAGCATCACCCCGGTGAATATGCAGAGTTTGACAAAGCAAACAAAGTTAAAGAGGCTAAGGCTACAGCTAACAAGAGCGCAGAGCCAGGCACAAGCCAGCAGCCCCCTATCTACCAGTGGGGCAAAAAAAGTATGTAGTCAGCCACTGAGTGTGCCAAGTTCTTCTACTTAGAAAGATGAGCGAGGTCTGTAATTATCATAGGTACAGCTTCAACTATGAGAGACAAAATGAAGGAAAAAAAAAAAAAAAAAAAAACAAGAAATCACATTGTAGGATTTTTAAAGAATTTAATTGTAAATCATGGTGGGAAAATAGTATTTGGTCACCCATTTCTGGCTCTCACAGACATGTAACTTTTTCTTTAAGAAGCTCTTCTGTCCTCCACTCGTTACCTGTATAATGGCACCTGTTTGTTTGACCTCGTTATCTGTATTAAAGACACCTGTCCGCAACCTCAAACAGTCTTAGACTCCAAACTCAACCATGGCCAAGAAGAAAGAGCTGTCAAAGGGACACCTGGAAGAAAATTGTAGACCTGCACCAGGCTGGGACGAGTGAATCTACAATAAGCAAGCAAGTTGGTGTGAATAAATCACTGTTGGAGCAATTGTAAGAAAAATGAAGACATACAAGGCCATTGATAATCTCCCTCGATCTGGGGCTCCATGCAAGATCTCATCCCCGTTGGGTTCAAAATGATCATGAGAACGGTGAGCAAAAATCCCAGAAAACTACAACGGAGGGACCTGATGAATGACCTGCAGAGAGCTGGGACCAAAGTAAACAAAGGCTACCATCGGTAACACACTACGCCAAGAGGACTCAGATCCTGCAGTGCCAGGCGTGTCCCCCTGCTTAAGCCAGTACATGTCAGGCCCGTTCTGAAAGTTTGCCAGAGAGCATATGGATTGATTCAGAAGAGGATTGGGAGAATATCATGTGGTCAATGAACCCAAAAATAGAACTTTTGGGTAAAAACTCAACTGGAGGAAGAAGAATGCTGAGTTGCATCCCAAGAACACCATGCCTACTGTGAAGCAATGGGGGTGGAAACATCATGCTTTGGGGCTGTTTTTTCTACAAAGGGGACAGGACAACTGATCCGTGTTAAGGGAAGAATGAACGAGGCCATGTATTGTGGAGATTTTTAAGCCAAAACCTCCATCCATCAGTGAGAGCATTGAAGATGGAACGTGGCTGGGTCTTTCCAGCATTACAATGATCCCAAACACACCGCTCGGGCAACGAAGGAGGAGTGGCTCCATAAAAAAAATGATTTTCAAGGTCCTGGGAGTGGCCTAGCCAGTCTCCAGACCTCAACCCCATAGAAAAAAAAAAAATTTTGTGGAGGGAGTTGAAGTCCGTGTTGTTCCAAAACATCACTGCTCTAGAGGAGATCTGCATGGAGGAATGGGCCAAAATACCACTTACAAGTGTGTTTGCAAACCTGGTGAAGAAGACTTACAGAAAACGTTTGACCTCTGGTCCATTGCCAACAAAGGTTATGTTACAAAAGTATTGAGTTGAACCAAATTTATTGACCAAATACTTTCTTTCCACCATAAATTTACAATTAAATTCTTAAAATCCTACAATATGTTTTTTGGATTTTTTTCCCTCATTTTGTATCTCATAGTTGAAGTGTACCTATGATGAAAATTACAGACCTCTCTCATCTTTCTAAGTAGGAGAACTTACACAATCAGTGGCTGACTAAATACTTTTTTGCCTCACTGTATATACATACACACACAAAAACTTTTAAAACAAAATGGGCAAAGTTGGATAATTTCCTCACAGTCCATTGGCAAAAATAAACATTACATTTTTCTAGTAATGTGCTTTGCTGAACAAAATTCATGCCTAATCTGGAGGAATAAAGTCAATAGGGAACTTAAAAAAAAAAAAAATAAATAAAACTTCATAGGATTGTTCTCTGGATGTTTTTAATTAAGTTCCCTGTTGTTTACGGGTTCTCTATAATTCTTTTAGTTTTACATGTTCTTTACTGTTCTCTAACACTACCATGAAAAAAAATAATTACATAAGGATATTCCCCTTCCTGTTGGAAGACAATTTGCCAAAAAGACAGATGAATTAACGAAAAATCTCCAATATGTGACTGCATTCTTGTTTCTGTGAGTAGAATGATAGAAAATTCACACCTTGACAAAGCGTCCATATAGCGCCGATTTGTCCATCATGGCTTTACGTGGCTTCTTGTTTGAGATCGCTCCCTCTTCTTTTCCTTCCATTTTCTTCACAACCACCCCATTCTAGACCACAGTAAAAGAAGTGCATGATATTGCTGCCTTGCACACAAACACCAGAGGTGAATATGGTTACGCATCAAATACGTACGCTTCCTTCTGGTTTAAGATGCTTACCTGGCCTGACTCCACAGCCAAACTGGCAGAGGCCTTGTTAAACACATGATCCCACCAGTGGAACGTGAACTGCTCGCTTTCCTTATGGCCAAACTGAATCAAAATCATACAGGGACTGAAGTGAGACAAAAAAGGCTGTTGCTATGCATGGGTAATCATTAAGCTTTACATACAGTATGAGGGTTACACAGTGACCATATTACACCCTGTAATCACAACATGCTTGCAACAGATTAAAATCAACTGTTAAACTGATGATAAAACATTTTTAATCTGTTTAAAAAAAAAAATAATAAAAAAGTCATACAACAGCCTTACTGATATCCATGTTTAGGGTTCCAGTTTGTACATATTGCTCACATTTGCAAACACACACACACACACACACACACACTATTTAGATTTAAGTACAACCCCAAATCAGAAAAAAGTTGGGACAGTATTGAAACAGCAAATAAGAAAAAAAAACAGCCAAACAAAACCGAAAAAAAAGGGTTTATTACATTTACTTTGACTTTTATTTCATTGCAGACTGTATGAACCCTGGCTTTTGTAAACTGTAGTGTAGTGCTTGATAAAGTAATCCCTTGCCCATGTGGTTATATCAGATATTGTTTTGATGTACCGGTAGTGCAGTCTGAGGGATTGAAGATCAAGGGTCTGCAGTTTAGGGTTGCGCCTTTGCCCTATAAGCACTGAAATTCTTTCAGATTCCTTGAATAGTTTAATGAGATTATGCACAGAAGATAGAAGATGTATGTAAATCCCTTCCAATCCTTCTTTGAGGAACACTGTTTTTAGACACTTCAATAATTTTCCTCACACATTTGGAGATCCTCTGTCCATCTTTTCTCCTTAAAGACTGAGCCTTACGTGGATACTGCTTTGTATCAAATCATGGTTATAATCACCTGTTTGAAATCACATCATTATTTAGGTTTTTTAAAATTCATTACTAGTTGAGCAGAATTAAAAACATGAACTATCTTGGGTTCATACTGTCTGCAATGAAATAAAAGACAACAAAATAAACATAACACAAACCTATGGGGTTTTTTTTAAACTGAAGTCTAAACATTTACATTTACATTTACAGCATTTAGCAGACGCCCTTACCCAGAGCGACTCACAATTGGTACAGTCTTACAATCCAAAGCAATTGTGGGTTAAGGGTCTTGCTCAAGGACCGAACAGTGGCAGCTTGGGATTTGGTCCAGAGTCCAGTACCTTAACCACTAGGCTACCACAGTCCACATGTACAGATCATAAGAAATGTTGGACCTTACCCCACCCTTGTCACATTTCACTTTAACTTTGATTGCCTCAGAGATGCCGTTCTCTCCCCTTCCCAGACCTTTGCCTGTTAATTAAAGCATCACAAGTAATAGGTTAACCATAAAGTGACCAGATCTTCATTATGAATACAGGAGGTGGACGGGTCATTGAAACAGAACATGCAAAAGAAGCCTGACTTTGAATGAATCACAATTACAAACTGCTTTCTGTTATTGTGTCCACTCCCTGGGTGCATCTTTACTCACCTTGTTCCCAGCCGTGCCGGAGAAGCTGCTGCTCAGCAAACTTCATGCCGCTGCTTTTTTCTGCTGCCGCTTCTTTCATTTCAGCATTCAGATCCAGTACTTTGTTACGTCCTGCTGCTGGTACAGTGCTCCTATCTTCTCACACAGAAGTGAGATTACCTCAGTTTATCTCCAGTCAGTGGTGACTAACTATTATCCAATACATAACATCAGAAGCCATCACCGAACACAAATTATAATCTGACTACAACGACACACTGCCATACACGTGCGGGCAGACATGACAGCGGAAGTGTACATACCGTTTTGCCTCCGACGTCACTGAAAAACAACAGCCAATCCGACAGTGGCAGCCCATTGGCGCCACCTCCTGTGTAAAACATTAAACTGCATATTGCAGCTTTTGATCTCAGTAAATATCAAATCCGGCTTCATTGTTTAGTTTTAGTGCAGACGTCACTGCTAAAAACACTTGTTTTTGGACACTGGTATACCAATAAATCAGCTTTACCAGCAACACCATGTGAGATGAGGTCCTGAAACTTGGGGAGTGGAGTGCAGCTAACAACTTGGCACTAAATATAACCAAGACTAAAGAACTCATCCTGGACTTCCGGCGAAACAGGGATGCCCCTGCCCCCTGTACATCAACGGCAAACGTGTGGAGCGAGTAGAATCGTTTAAATTCCTCGGTGTACACATCTCGCAGACCTCTCCTGGACCGTCAACACTTCTGCACTGGTCAAGAAGGCCCAGCAGCGGCTGCACTTCTTGAGGGTACTCAGGAAGGAACAACTACACACAAGCCTGCTGGTGACCTTCTACCGTTCCACCATCGAGAGCCTGCTGACCTATGCTGTGTCAGTGTGGCACTCCAGTTGCACAGAAGCTGACAGAAGAAGACTGCAGAGGCTGACCAACACTGCGGAAAAAATCATTGGCTAGTTCCATAGACTCCATTTATAACTCCCGCTGTCTCACCAGAGCCAGGAACAATTCTCAAGGACAATACCCACACCCAGCTTCCCACTCTTCAACCTGTTGCATTTCTGGTAGGCGCTCGCTACGCCTTACGGTCCATACGGCCAAAAACAAATAGGGATCAGGGGACAGCTTCTTTCCCAAAGCCCCTTTACAATGCTAAACGGGAACCCTGCACTACTGACATATCACACAATACAGATTACATTTTGCACAGTTTTTGCAGATTTTTTTGCACTAGTAGTCTTAGTTTCTTAGTTTTTTCTATTATGCTGTGTGCACCTTAAGGAGAAGCTTCCAATCTCATTGTATATGTATTACTGTGTATGCGGGCGTATAATGACAATAAAGGCTTTCTATTCTATTTCTTTCTATTCTAAACCAGCACCAGATCAGCATAACCAACTTGGACACACATGTAATGTGGAAATCATCCAGCATACCAGCATTCAAGACACAGCATTTGTTGTTTTTGCAGGGTTTTGCAAGCTTTTAAATCACTGGTCAAATGGACCAGTCACATGGTGGTTTGGAGCTGCCTTTCTGCCAGTGGTGTTGGCAATATTGTCTTAACTGATGGGATCATGAATGTTGAAATGTACAGACAGGTTTTAATTCATCAAGCCTTCCTTCTGGAAAGCCCCTGATTGGGAATGGTTTTATTTTTCAACATGACAATGATCCCAAGCACACTGGTAATGCAGTGAAATTATATTTGTAGAGAAAAACTGCTAATAAAACACTGACAGTCAAGTCCAGACCTGAATATTGTAGAGGCAGTGTAGAATCACCCTCAGTAAACGACACATGAAAGCCCAGCTGGAGTTCACAAAAAAAGCACCTAAAGAACTCTCAGACTGTCAGATTGAACACTCTGCCATAAAGCCCAGCTTGGTGGAGTGCTGCAGTGATGGTTGGCCTTCTGGACGCTTCTCCCATCTGCACACAGGATATTTTTAGGTCAATCTGAGTGACCACTGGCTTCTTGGTCACCTGTCACCTCTCTCTGTACATGCTACCACTAGGCTCAGTTATTCGTAAACATGGCATTAGTTTCCACTGCTATGCAGATGATACACAGCTGTACATATCAGCCAAACCTAATGACAGCCTTACAATCAACAAAATCGAGGACTGTGTAAAGGAAATAAAAGATTGGATGTTATTTAATTTTCTCTTACTTAACTCAGATAAAACTGAGGTTCTATTAGTGGGACCCAAGGCTGTGAAGAGACAGGTTGGCTACATCTATCCAAATCTAGCTGGCTGTCCAGTATTGCCCAGTCCGTCTGTAAGTAAAAAAAACTTAGTCACATTTGATTCAGATCTCTCCTTTGATGCGCACATTAGCAGCATCACTCGAATTGCTTCTTTCAATTACGTAATATCGCTATAAAACTTAGAAAATATCCTCTCTTTTAATGATGCAGAAAAAACTTGTTCATGCGTTTATAACCTCAGGTTGGATTACTGTACGCCTCTTCTTCTTACTGGATGCTCTAGGTAAAATCTATAAATAAACTTCGTGTAGTTCAGAACGCCGCTGCCCGGAGTGCTAACTCGAACTAAGAAAATTTGATATATCACTCCTGTTCTATCATCACGTGCACTGGTCACCAGTCAAATTCCGCATTGATTACAAACTACTTCTTTTAACTTATAAAGCTCTACATGGCCTGGCCCAACATTATCTGAGTGACCTCTAGAGTTTTACAATCCAACTCGTCTACTTCGTTCACAGGGTGCAGGACTTCTTTTGAGTTCCTAGAATTAAAAAACGTCACAGGGGGGGAAAGGCTTTCTCATACATGGCCAAACTATGGAATAAAACTTCCCACTTTCGTTCGAGATTCAGACCACTATCCAAAGTTTTAAGTCTAGGCTAAAGACCATACTTATTTATGCAGGGCTTTTGGGCTTTTGACTAGATTTCCCAGACCAGGTTGCATGGCTTGGGTTCACTGGGGCCGGAGTCTGGAGTATGTCTGGGCTTGCCTGCCTTGTCCGCTAGACGGGAGTGTCGAGTGGGCGGTCTGCTGAACTGGGCTTCGGTCCTCGTGATCTTGACTCGTGCCATCCTTGCCTCGAGAATAAGGGCAGAGCTGGGGGTTCATAGTCAAAAGAGTCTTATGGTGATTCAGAGACGTTGGGTTGCTGTCTTCTGCCTCCCGTGGGGTTGCAATGTCTCATGTGATCCCTCTTGGCTGTGTTTCCTACCAGTTCTCCTCTTTCTAGCTATGCTGCTATAGCTAATGCTGCCGGGGATTCTCATGCTACACTTGGCATCAGTGATTGTTTAATAGACACTGTGCTCTTAATCAATAACTAATTACATTTCTGTTTTCTCTCCGAGCGGTTCCGGGGTTTACCAGCTCCAGCCCCACAACATGATGTTCATCTGCGGAGCTCCATCAAGCTGCTTCCGTCATCAGCTCCAGGCCCATCATACCTGGGCCAATGTCTTATGTCGATGTGCAAACTTCACATTTTATTCGAACTTTGACTCCAGACTTTAGTTTCGCTCTTAGATTTATCATCTACGCCGCCCAAGGAGGTTGGGCCCCCCTTTTTGAGTCTGGTCCTCCCAAGGTTTCTTCCTAGAAACTAGGGAGTTTTTTGTCCTTTGCCAATGTCACCCTAGGCTTGCTCAATTGGGATTGGGACGTAGTTATTAGGAGAATAATCTAAACTTGTAACATAAAGTTGCTTTGAGACCAATGCTCCATTGTAAAAAGCGCTATATAAAATAGATCTGACTTGACTTGACCTGTCTTAATAAGGCCTTCTCCCCAGTTACTTACTTTGGTGGGGCGGCCAGCTCTAGGAAGAGTCCCGGGGCTGTTCCAAACTTCTTCCACTTAAGCATTATGGAGGCCCACAGTGTGCTTTTCAGTGCAGCAGAATTTTTTGTAGCCTTCTGTGCCTGCACACAATCCTGTCTCTGAGCTTCTCCAGGCAGTTTATTTCTCCTCATGGCTTTGGTTTTTGCTCTTAATATGCCTAATATGCATTGTTAGCTGTGAGACCTTATATAAACAGGTTTGTGTCTTTTCAAATCATGTTCAATCACAGGGTGGTCTCAATCAAGGTGTAGAAACATCTCAAAGATGATCAGGGAAATGGGAGGCCCCCAGAGCTACATTTCAAGGTCTAAATACTTATGTCCATGCCAAATTTTTGTTTTTCCTTTTTAATAAATTTGCCAAAATTTCTAAAATTCTGTTTTCACTTTGTCATTATGGGGTATTGAGTGCAGAATGATGAGGAAAAGCTTGATTTAAAAAATTACATATTTTGGTACAAGGTCGCAACATCACAAAATGTGAAAAAGCACTTTCCGAATGCATTGTATGCATGTGACTGACCCTGAATGATCATTATGCTAATCAGGCTGTGCAGCCCAGGGAGTATATATACATCTGGATACATACTACCCAGATCTGGACCTGCAGGAAAATTTGGTTTGTATGGGAGTAGTGTTGCATGGAATTTGCACAAATTCGATCATCATGTAATCATCAGCAAGGGCTGTTTTTTCAACGCTTTTAATCCTGATTCAGATCTGAATAATCAAATCCCCTTATTTCCTATCCAGGATCAAATTGATCTCACGGATTTTGTCACAGGTTTTTTAGGTGTCCATCTGTTGGACAAAAAAATAGTACAGCATCTTTTGTTGATATAAAAAACATTTTATGGACTAAACACCAATGAACCACTTCAAGAGGGAAAATAATTTTATTCTCCAAATGCACACTTAAGAATTATGGAAATTGAAAGAGCAAAGACACACATGCCTGGCTGAAGAGCGAAAGATCACCTTGCTTCAGCAGAAGGAGACTAAATTACATATTTCCCTTCTTAAAAACAAAATAAAACAAGCTAGGATTGTTATTTCTGAAGACCAAAGACCTGAACTCATTCAATCATAACTGTATATGCTACAGATTTTATTCTCTATTTTTATTAGTTCAGTTAATCGTAGCCTATATATTACTCTATTCTAAATTTAAATAGGGTATTATCTTTACAAATATTCTTTAATTCTTGGATTTAACATCCAGACTGCCCAAGGAGGATGGGTCCCTATTTGAGTCTTGGTCCTCCCAAGGTTTCTTCCCTGTATGGTTTGGGGAGTTTTTCCTTGCCACTGCCGCCTCAGGCTTGCTTAACTAGGGCTTTGAGCTAATTTATTTGTAAAGCTGCTTTGAGACAATGCTGTGTTGAACAAAGCGCTATATAAATAAATTTGACTTGACTTGACCTGCAACTGACTTTTTTTTTTGCATTGTCTTTCTTCTAAAATGTACTTTCAGTAAGTGGAAAATGTATATTTAAGTTTACTACAAGATTTCACTGAACTAATGTTTTCAGTAAAATTCAAAACCAAAGTGCTTTTGCAAAGATTTTGAAATATGTTATCACCCTTTTTGTTACACCATATAAAGAAATGTTGCATTTATGTTATTTGTGGTATTCCAAATACTAATTTAACAGAACAAGAATCTGTGTTTTTTTTAGTTATTATTAGATGATAAATTAATTCAGAATTTAAAGTTAAAAACCACCCTTTTTACAATGTTTTGATGGTTTTAGAAGTATGTTTTAAATCAATTTTGTAGAATGTCCTTATTTTTGGGTCAGTTTTGTACAAAACACTTTCTCAATCCAGCTTTAATCCACCTCTCAAGGTGGGATAAAAATTATCCTGGTTGTTGTATTAAAGGCATCCTAGATTTCTGCTTCAAGTTTTGTAAAATCCATCTGAAGCATTTAATCCTGGATAATTGGCTGATTGGATTACAAAATCCACATCCAAATCGCCAGGATCAAAAGAACGGGGACTTTTTGAAAGGCCCATTTTTCGAGTTTAATCCAACTGGATTGCTTTAATCCTGTTAGATACCTTTTGAAAAACCAAAACCAACCCCTGGTAAAAATTTGAAGTATTCTCCAAGGAAGACGCTCAAAGAATAAGCAAGAATAAAAAGACTGTTAGCTGGCTACAGTTAACATTTTTGGAGTTTGGGTTTTCTGACACAGGGGGTGTTACTAAATACTGAATGACGGAATGTCCAGTGTTCGCATGTGCTAAATGTCAATATGGTAATTTTAGCAAATAAACAGCTATGGTACATTAGAATTTGCACAAATAAGCCATATTTATGTTGGACCCGGAACATAACCCGGAAGAGGTTATGTTAACATGTTTTATTTAGAAAATGAGCAAAACATGTAATTTGACGAGGGATGCCCAAACATTTGCATGAGACTGTATATAAACACAGCTTGTAAAGTTTTAACAAACTATCCTTTGGTTTTCTTTGGTTTGTCTGTCTGGGGGTAGCCTCACGCTTTGTAGCAGAAACACTTCAAATCTTAGATGGTTGACAGTCTTTGAGTAGACCAACAGAACCCTTTAAGGATTTGAGATGTATCGATATTGTATGTATGAAACAATATATGAGACTGTGCCACTGAGAAAGAGTTTTATTATCGGTGGTCAAACCTTAAATTTCTATGTTTTAAAATGTAATACTCTAAGTATGATCTGCAATACAGTGGTGCTAGAAAGTTTGTGAACCCTATAGAATTTTCTATATTTCTGCATAAATATGATCTACATCATCAGATTTTCATACAAGTTCTAAAGTAGATAAAGAGAACCCAGTTAGTCAAATGAGACAAAAATATTATACTTGGTCATTTATTTACTGAGGAAAATGATCCAATATTACATATTAGTGATTGGCAAAAGTATGTGAACCTCTAGGATTAGCAGTTCATTTGAAGGTGAAATTAGAGTCAGGTGTTTTCAATCAATGGGATGACAATCAGGTGTGAGTGGGCACCCTGTTTTATCTAAAGAACAGGCATCTATCAAAGTCTGCTCTTCACAACATGTTTGTGGAAGTGTATCATGGCACGAACAAAGGAGATTTCTGAGGACCTCAAAAAGAGTTGTTGATGCTCATCAGGCTGTAAAAGGTTACAAAACCATCTCTAAAAACGTTTGGACTCCACCAATCCACTGTCAGACAGATTGTGTACAAATGGAGGAAATTCAAGATCATTGTTACCCTCCCCAGGAGTGGTCGACCTTCAAAGATCACTCCAAGAGCAAGGCACAAAGGTCACAAAGGACCCCAGGGTAACTTCTAAGCAACTGAAGGCCTCTCTCACATTGGTTAATGTTAATGTTCATGAGTTCGCCATCAGAAGAACACTGAACAACAATGGTGTGCATGACAGGTTGCAAAGAGAAAGTCACTGCTCTCCAAAAAGAACATTGCTGCTCATCTGCAGTTTGCTAAAGATCACTTGGACAAGCCAGAAGGCTATTGGAAGAATGTTTTGTGGATGGATGAGACCAACATAGGACTTTTTGGTTTAAAAGAAAAGCGTTATGTTTGATGAAAGGAAAACACTGCATTCCAGCATAAGAACCTTATCCCATCTGTGAAACATGATGGTGGTAGTATCATGGTTTGGGCCTGTTTTGAGGCATCTGGGCCAGGACAACT